>APFE030430500.1:0-32950 GCA_000404065.3 Pinus taeda
GGTATTGTGCTTTTAATACAATAGAGTTCTATTTCTGATCAAACTCTACTACCATCTCCTCGTGTGCATGATTCTCTCCTGATCTTTGACACCTGTGCCTTTCCTGTAGTGGCTGAAATATATTTGAGGAGCATTCACTGAACTGGCTGCCTTGGATTCCAACTGTGTTGCTGACTCAGCTTTTGATGAAGATATATCCTCTGTTTTCACGGTCCCTGCTTTAATCCATGTTTATTTTCCAACAAAACGTGCTTGAAGCTATACAATGACCTTAATGACCATGCAATAACACCATATTACTGATAATATGGACGCTTTATGGACACTGCCAGGTGTTCAACTCAAAATTCTGGTAACCCTACCAGAAACCCTAATTTTCCGGTCATAAAGATACTTTATGAAAACTTTAGTAAAGACAAAAAAGTTTCACCTTTATGCAACAAGATTTACATTTATCATTCTTTGAAGGCTTTGGAAACCATTTATGATTTCCTTCCTATCCTCGAAGCCTTTCTTCATAAAATTTGATGACCTTAGCATTATTTTTGAATTTTCTTTTAAAAACAGTCACCTACAGCAGTTTCGTAGCGCGCTACGAAACTGCTGTTCTTTGCAAAATCACAGTCTTCAATAAATTTCTTCAATTACTTTGACTGTTACAGCTTCACCCTTGGTTCCAAAATTACTAATTTACCTTCCTTTTATACATGCCTCAAAAATTAATTAACTTAAGAAAAATAAACAAAACTTGGAGCAACATTTGACCTTTAAACAATTTCAATTTATTTAGCAGCTAACTTGCCTAGCTGAGCCTTTAGCTTTGCAAGTTCATTCTCCATGGCTGCAATCTCTGATACTGTCTTTTCTAAATCAGCCATTTCTTTGTCAGTTGCTTCCCATTTCTCCTTTGTAGATGAGGGTTTGTCTTTCTTGACCATAGGAGCTTTTTCCTTCACATCTTTCTTTCTGCTCTCCTTTGTCTTTTCTCCCTGAGCTATCTGCTTTCCTCTTTGTTTGGCCTGTCCTCTGGTATAGATTATTCTTTTGGTTTCCTCTACTTTTTCTGCCTTCTCTGCCTTCTCTCCTTCTCTGCCTTAGGCAATGATCTGGTTTCTTTTGTTGTTACCTTGGCAGTTTCCTCATCTTTCTGGACTTGTTCCGCTGCTTGGGTTTGTCTCCTAGTGATTGGCCTTCGAGGCTTGACCATGAATTCTTTTCCAGCCTCCTCAAATCTTAGCCTTTTTGAGGCTTTTGATTTCTTGGAGCTATCAGGGGATGACTGGGTTAGATCAATTGGCATAGGCTCCACCTGTACTGATGTGGCTTGTTCAAAGTCAATTGCCTCCAGCAAATCCTTTAGACTAGCCTTTGACATGGGGCTGTCTTCTACTGCAACTGATTTTCCCTTTTCTTTGCTCAGCTGGCTTCTAGTTCTGATCCTTATTTCTTGTGCAACTCCACTTGGCTTTGATGCAACTTTATGATATTTGATCTTCTCCTTGGATGGTTTGGGTGTCTCTTTTATGACTACGGGCTTCTCTGATTGCCTTGGATTATGCTTCGGTTTCTTTCGGTCTTTAGCCTGCTTCTTAGGCTCAGCCAATGTAGGCTCTTCAGGTAATGTAGGCTCTTGAATCTTTCCTTCTTTTTCCATGTCTGGTAATGCGGTAAGACCTGTTTTTCTTTGGAAACCCGACATGAAAATGAAAGAGTCCCAATCCCTACCGATTTTATGCAGGCCATCTAACACCAGTAACTTAATTAAACCATGATGAAAAAGAGATGTCTCATAATTATCCCTTTTGAATTGAACTTTGTCGCACATTTTACCAAGACTCCTGAATAAATAAAAAGGGATGTCTATGGACGCCTTCCCTGTGAAATGTAGCAAAATTTTGAAGTGATATGAGTAAACCTTGGTGTACCTTCCCTCGCATGTGAGGTATTTCTGGATGGTTGTGAGGAGCAGAGCATAATGCTCTTTAATATAATACCTTGGGACTGCCTTAGTAAGGTCCTCGTTTGCATATTGATTCTTCAGAAACTCCTTACATGGAGTCATGTCAAACTTATAATTCTTGAACCATTCCTGACCACTTCTTGGAATTTCGGTGACAGCAGAAATAGCTCGCGGAGACACAGGGAACTCTAGTAATGCAACCTTAGAATTCAAACCACTGAAATTTAATGCAAAGGCTTTAGTTACCTCTGTGTGTCCGCCCTTCAATTTTTCACAGAACCTCCAGCAACCAGCCTATTTGAAAGCTTGTGCAACACCTTCATCTTTGAGCGTGAGATCGAGTCCTTCTGGTTCGGTTCTCAGACATCTCCCGGATCTATGCTCTCTTTTCTCCATCTCGCTTAGAAAATTCTTACACAGAGTACTTAATCAGCAAATCCAATTTACACAACAGCTTCGGCTTTGGAATGCAGGCTCGCTTGCAGTAGTCTCTTTTTAAATGAGAATTCGGGCTTCCTTGTGTTTTTTCAAATGCTCATCATAGAACAGGCACGTTAATGCATCATGAAAAAACATAATTACACTACCATACCTCATAAGATTTATTGAAATAATTGTCATGTGTGAGATCCTATATCTGATGGCGGGATGAATCCTATCATGACCTGGAGAGGACGTCGACTGACACATATGAACGGTTCTAATGACTCACCTCCCGAGATTTGAAATTTCAAGGAAATATGCTTCCGAAAAACCCCGAATCCCCGATTTCGTAGCGCAGGCAATTATGAAATGACATACCGCGCTACGAAATGGCTGCTCAATGATATGCTGCAGAAAGGTGGAAAAATGATTGCGCAGCTAAACTAGCCAATCATATCGCGCTGCGAAACTGTGAAAAATCAGAATGATGTAATCAAGACAAGACATGCTTTAACTATCATGAGAGAGGGTATCTAACGGTTTTATTTTACAAGGACTCACATCAATACCTTTGGAAAACTAATTTCAAAGTGACACACCTAAGAACCTATTGACTTAAAACAAATTTTTTTATATATGAATCTTTGGACTTAGGTGAACTATGGTTTTAAGTGATAACAGCACCTGAGGTCAAAGTTGTATCACTCTCGACAGTACTACTGGAGGGCACCCTTACGAAGATTGGGGGCTTGCACCGACGCAGGCTGTTGTTAGGAGGTCAAAGTAACTTCCTCTATTACCTTCACTGATAGGCCTGGGCCCTCATCATCCCAGACTATCTTCGGAAGGCCCCTTATTTTTCACTTTCTCGTATTTTGGTGTCCGGTCCTAATCACCTAGAGCGGAAATACTTGGAATTTGTTTGACTGGCTGTATCTTTAGGACTTTATAGTAGGTGCTCTGTGCTCTTAGTTGGCCTAGCTTTAAATTTTTTGAGTCTTTAGTTAGATCATAAATAAGAAATTCAAAGTGGCTGGTCGATCTCCTAGACGGTCTCGAAGAATTCGTGGTATTTCACCACCGATTTTAGAGCCTTCTCCGAGAAGGCGCAGAGGTAATAATACCGGTGGGTTTCGTCCCACGACAATTGACGCATCGGGGATTGATCCTCCTCTCAGGGGCATTAATATTCAAGCAAGGCCTGGTACTTCCGTGGAACAAGAGAGGAACACTCCAGTTCTTTCTCAAGTTCGCTTACAAGTGGAGGATAATATAGAGGTAGAAGAACTTTCAGAGTCGTTAGCGGCTCCGAATTCTCCTCTACCGTCTAGTCATCCACACGTATTACAATACGTTGGGACTCCGACACATAGACCGTCAAGCCCAGGTTACGCTACGCGCTTACCTTCGATGACCACTACTGGAAGCATGGCTTCTACAAGTGCTACGACTGTGCAGACTCCCATATCTGTACAAGGGGGAGGAACTATTTCCATCTCCTCCGTCTCTTTATTCAGATCTTTTACTAGCACGTCTTTTGTTGGGTCCACCTCCATTCCATCCATGAGTGGAAATTCCCAAACTAATGCTTTTGGTTCTGGATTCTTCCCATTTGGCACCCATTCTCAGGGTATTCCTTCAGCTCCGTTCGGGACCGCCACGTCCATGATGAGTGGATCGGCTTCGTTCCAGGGTTTTCCTTTTGGAAGTGGTCATATACCACATTCCAACCCAACGATAGGATCCATGCCTTTTTCTTCTACAGGAAAAAGCAGCAATCCTTTCCAAGGTTGGAATAACCCTGGGGTTAGTAGTGCCGGAACTGGGAATCCATTTTTCGGCCAATATGGGAATAGGCCATACACCACAGTTAGTTCATTCCAAAGTATTCCTCCCTTAGCTTCGGCTTGGAATCCATATCAGGGGTTATCAACTCCTTATAATCCTTTAGGAGGAAACTTTGCTAGGTATGGTGGATATATGGCCGGAGTTGGTCAAACTCCGAGTTTTGCTGGATCATAAGGCTTGCCTTTTGGTTTAGTGGGTTCTACTAGTTACTTCGGGTAGCCTGGTGTCTTCCAAAATCTAGGTCAATCTTTTCAGAGCATTGGGAGTTCCGCCCAATTAGGGTGGAATTCCCAAGCTCCTCCTAGACTTTTGTTTCTAGCAACATTGAACTTGCCAGATCTCACTAAGTTAACCAACAATCCAATCAAGTACAATCCAACCTAGCCTCCAGTCCCAACCAAACTCCCTTTGGACATTCCAAAATTCGAAGGGAAGATTGGTGAGGACCCAGGTGACCATGTAACCACGTTCCATTTGTGGTGCTCATCGAACTCCCTGATCGATGACTCGGTTAGGTTAGGACTATTTCAATGCGCCTTGACTGGTAATGCAGCCAAATGGTACATAGAGTTGCCTGGGGGCAGCTTTACATCATTCGCTGACTTATCTAATATTTTCTTAAACCATTTTTAGTTGCCTGTCCGGTATGATGCCAGAACCGAACTGCTAGCCACTTTTCGTTAGGATAAGGCAACTCACATTTTTTATCATATTCAGGAATGGAGATGGAGAAAGAGGCTCATTAAAGCTGAAATCCCTCTGGAGTACCATCTCGAGTGGTTTTTGAAATCTTTGATACCTGAGATCTCCAAGGATGTCTCCATGTCTGGGGTCTATTCTGAGGAGCAAGCCATTTTTAGGGCCCAGCAATTAGAATTGATCTACTCTCAGTCTGGGATCCTAGAAAAATACTTTCCAAATGCTCCTGGGTCTTAGGTCGACATAGCTAAGTCGAAGCCAGGTCCCCATGCAGATGGTATTGATGGGTTTATAGACACGAATACGGTGAACTTGTTGAACCAATTGCAGCAGTTGTCTTTACAAACTGCTTCCAACAACCAAGTCACATTGTCTAACCCTACGGCTTCCCAAACCTCTTCGATTAATGTCGTCCAGTCTGATAACCCCAAAGGAAATCAAAATTCCAATAGGAAAAAGAAAGGACAAGGTAAGAAAAATAACTAGGATGGGAAGCCTGATGCAAATAAATCCGGCAATAATGCTGGTGGTGGTAGAAATGAGTCGAAAAAGAAATTCAAGTTTCCATGCAAGTTGTGCAGTGGAGACCATTTAACTCATCTTTGCCCCAAGATTGGAGATGCTCAACACTTGTTAGGGTAGCAAGGGAATTCTAGTTCCCAAGCTGTGTTAACCAACCCTTTTCCCCAAGGGCAGCAACTTCTTGCTGGCGTGAGTTCAAACCCTGGAACCTCCGCAAGGGGCAACCAAGAAGGGGAAAAATCATCGAATGTTTTCATGATGGGTTCTAACGTCCATGTGGCTACTTGGTCATGTGATTATGGTGAAGCCGAAACTTCCAAGGACAAGGTTGTTCCCGAAAGTACTGACCTTCATATTGACTGACCCCCTGTTGAGACTATACCACAGATACCGAAAGGTTCCGCTAAACGCGCGACTATTAATCCTAATGCTAGGGCTGCCCAGAATTACTCCATTTTGGAGGATCTGGCTCAGAGTCCATGCGCCATGTCTGCTTTAGAGGTTCTCCAGTCGTGTCCGGCTTAGAGAAGTGCTTTACTTTCCGTGATTGGGGCAGTCGATCAAACTAACTCTTTAGTGCTCACTTTCGACATGCTAAATGTCAAAAAGCGACTCCCTCATCATATGGCTTTTCAAATAAAGTCTACATACCGGAAAATTAATATTTTTCGTACCATTATTGATGAAGGGGCTTCCACATGCATCATGTCGATGTCATGTTGGAAGGCTATTGGATCGCCTTCGGTTGTTCCTTCACCTACCGTCTTGACTCCATTCGATGGTCATTCTCATAAGATGCATGGGATTATCCCGACCTTTCCTATATGTGTTGGGGGGAAGGTCGTTAATATTGAAGTAGAAGTCGTAGATGCTAACCTAGATTATAATCTCCTCTTAGGAAGGAACTGGGTATACGAACTGGACGCCGTTGTTTCGACTTTGTTTCGTGTCATTTGCTTTCCTCATGAGGGGAAAATCGTGAAGGTTGATCAATTGGATTATTGTCCAGTTGATCCACAAGCAAGCTCTGACTCTACTGTGCCTTTAGTGGATAACCCTCATCCGCCTACTGAGAATTTAGGAGTTGGGATGTATTCCTCGTTGATGGGTACGTTTGAGTTTTCCTCTCCTACCGCTAAAATTAGTGCCATTTCATCATCTAAGGAGTCTCCTCGAGGAGTGTTCTTTCGAACTCGTTATATTTTAGACCCTTGGACCTTGCCTTCACCTACGACCACATTAGTTGAAGGACAAGGGAATGGAATGGCATTTCCTATATCTACAGCTAAGCTTAGATATCAGTCTATCATCAACTCTGCAGACGACCATTCTACTCCTTTTTCTGAAGAGGAGTTAGATGGCGATGTGGCCCCAGCTTGGAGCCTCGATTCTACCTCTGCTTTGGACTACTTAGATTCAGTTTTACCTTCAGAAGAAGCAATTCTTGAAGCAATGATGGGTATAGATCGACCTTGGGAAGATTTACACCATCGTTCTATTTTCTTCCTCCATTGCAAGAGGTAGAATCTAGATTCTCCGAGCTCTGTTCTAGTGATGTTTGTACGGTGTCAAACCCTTTGGCTCCAGCACACATTCGTGCCGAAGGTAATATGTCGGTGACTTCAAAAACAACACCTATAAACATCTCTAGGGACCCTAACACGATCGAGAATCTCTTCATCGGAATTGACTGTTCCCCTGAAGAAATTCAAATTTACACCGACCTGTTCAAGGAATTTCAGGATGTATTTGCTTGGTCTTATGAAGAAATGCCTGGCATTGACCCATCTATAGTTCAACATGAGATCAAGACATATGAGAACGCCAAACCAGTTCATCAGAGGCTTTGACCGGTCAACCCTAGGAAAGCAGCAGCTATCAAAGCAGAAGTGGAGAAGTTGCTAAAGGTGGGTTCTATATACCCTGTTCCTCTTACTGATTGGGTTTCTAATCCAGTCCCTGTGGATAAAAAGCAAGGAACAATCTGAGTATGCATCGATTTTAGGGACCTAAACAAGGCTTGTCCCAAAGATAATTACCCCACGCCATTCATTGATCAGATTATCGACGAGTGTGCGAGTAATGAGATTTTTTCCTTCATGGATGGTTTTTCTGGTTATAATCAAATTTCTATCTGTCCTGAAGATCAATATAAGACAACCTTTATATGTCCCTGGGGTACCTTTGCATATAGAAAGATGCCTTTTGGTATTAAAAATGTTGGAGCCACCTTTCAGTGGGCCATGTCATATGCTTTCCACGACATCAAGCATGTCATCGAAGCATACTTAGATGATCTCGCTACTCGTTCTCGAAAGAGAATTGATCACCTTAATCACCTTCGAATGGTTTTCTAGCGATGTTGTTTTTATAAAATCCGGTTGAATCCCAACAAATGCGTTTTCATGGTTATGTTCGGTCGGTTGTTAGGGTTCATTGTGTCAAATGAAGGGATTCGGGTTGATCCCTTCAAGGTTGAGGCAATAGTTTGGTTGCCTCCCCCCTCCTCAATTCATCAACTTCAGAGTCTTCAAGGGAAGGCTAATTTCTTAAGGCGGTTTATAGGGAACTATGCCGAGATCACTAAAGGGTTCATGTGTTTGCTACGGAAAGGAGTTCCATTTGTATGGGATGACTTTGCGCAACGATCATTTGATGCTTTGAAAAAAGCACTAGTCTCTACCCCACTTTTGAGTCCACCAGATTATGGCAGAGACTTCCTTTTATATCTCGCTGCAGTAGAATCAACCATTGGTATGGTTCTCGTTCAGGAGGATGATGCTCTCATCGAGCACGTGATTTATTATTTGAGCCGAGGTTTAATAGGTCCTGAACTTCGCTATTCTCCGGTTGAGAAGTTGGCCTTGGCAGTTGTCCATGCTGTCCTGAAGCTCCATCATTATATCTTGCTATGCAAAAATTTTGCCTTAGTGGCAGTCAATCCACTTCAATTTTTCCTCAGTAGGCGAGTGATTGGGGGAAAATATCATATATGGATTGTCATCTTGCAAGAATTTGATCTCGAGTTCTTTTCTACCAAGTCTAAGAAATCCATGGTTTTCGCTGAGCTAATTTTTGAGTTGCCTTGTGGAGAGGATATGGTTTATGAGGAAAGTTTTCCCGACGAACATTTATTCCTCATCTCTTCACTCGACCCTTGGTATGGAGATATCATTGTCTATCTCCATACTTCGAAGTTTCCCTCTACTTTCTCCAAGGATGAACGTCGTAAATTACGTCACCTGGCTAAAAATTATGTTATCATTGGTGATACCTTATACTGTCGAGGGGTTGATTCAATCCTTCGGTGCTATTTAGCCTTGGAGGAAGCAGAGTCAGTGCTAAATGATTGCCAGAGTGGAGCTTGTGGTGGTCGTTTATCGGGGCTTGCTACAGCCCAGCGCATCTTACGTGCTGGCTATTTTTGGCCTTCACTTTTTAAAGACTGTGTGGAAGCAGTCAAACATTGTCACCCTTGTCAAATCGTTACTCACAAGATGTGTGCTCATCTAGCTCCTCTTTTTCCCATTGTCACTGTCGGTCCTTTTATTAAGTGGGGTATTGATTTTACAACTTGTAATCCGCCTTCAGCGATGAATCACAAGTATACTATTGTGGCTGTAGACTACTTTACAAAGTGGGTTGAGGCCATGCCTACTTATAAAAATGATAGTGACATAGCAGCTTTGTTTCTTTTCAATCAGGTTATCTCGAGATTTGGTGTCCTGAGACAGATTGTCACTGATCACGGCAGTCACTTCCAGAATCAACTGATGTGTGAATTAGCTCTTAAATTAGGTTTCCGGCAAGAAAAATCGTCTCCTTATTATCCTCAGGCCAATGGATAGGTCGAGGCAGTCAATAAAACTCTTAAGACGATACTCCAATGGACAATCAACAAAAATCGGTCCAATTGGCACGTTATGTTGTATTCGGCTCTTTGGGCATACCGGACCTCCATGAAGATTGCTACTGGTTTTACACCTTTTCAGTTGGTTTACGGGATGGAATCTATCTTTTCGATTGAATATGAAATTCCATCTCTTAAGTTAGCTATAGAGCTCCTTCCAGAGACTTCGAGTCTCGAAGAGTGCCTCCTTCACTTGGAACATCTCGATGAGCAGCGTCGAGATGCCGCCACGATGAATGAGGCTCATAAGAAAAGGGTTAAAACGCAGTATGATAAATTTGTCCGTCCTCAAGTCTTTTCTGAAGTTGACCTTGTCTTGGTCTATGACCAAGATAAAGACACCTTGGGGGCAGGCAAGTTTAAGCCTATGTGGTACTGTCCTTTCATTATTAAACAAGTTTTAGAAAAAGGGTCGTATGAGTTAATCGATTTTGAGGGAAACAAGCTGGCGGAGCCCGAAACAGGCTCTCCTAAAAAAAGATACTTTGCTAAGTAGGAGTTAGGCAATGGCTTCTTTGTATATTATGTATATTTGTACATATATCATTGAGAGTTTTGTGATATCAACACTTTTTGGTCTGCTGTTGCAGGTGTTGATGGATGATTTGGTCTATTTTGGGTTCGCCGATGGTGCTAGTTGGCACACTCAGAATCTCGCTTCTGCAGCTTGGCTACTCTATTATCCAACTGGTCAATGGATGGTATCAAGAGGCATATGCATTTGTCCCGCTTCAAATAATATGGCTGAGTATATCGCCATTTTTAATCTACTATTCGAGGCAATCTCTCACGAGATTGACTAGTTGGTAGTTTATCTCGATTCCCAATTGATAATGTCACAATTAAACAACATTTATCAAGTAAGGGATCCATGTTTATATCAATAGTATTTAAGGGTGAGGTTGTTGCAAAGATCATTTGTTTATATTAATTATTTGCACATTCCAAGATCTCATAATTGGTTAGCTGATTCTATCGCTAATCAAGGCATTATACTGGCACATCAATCATTCATCATAATAAAATCAAGCATCAAAAAGTCAAACTGTATATTATATATATATATATTATATATATATATATATATCATCATAAAGCATCTCAAGTGTACATATGTTGTCCAAAAATATACAAAATTGGGACTCAAATGCCCATAATCATGTCTGACATATCTAATGCCCCGGCTCAGGATGAGCGGCCAAGTAGGTAACTATCGCAGTGGCTACACGCCGAAAAGTGCGAAACCAGTCACGTGGCATGCCAACCACATGACGCTGCATATCCTCAGGAAGGTCCTCTATAGCAGCCATCGGTACTCGACAGCTCAGTCTCGTCAAGTGTTGCTGGACGTTGTGTAGAGTCCGTTCCGTCTCAGTAGCCACCTCTTCGGCTCCTCGGTCGCGCCGTCTGTGCTGTGAGAATCCATCTGGTCGTACTGGCCCAATATCTGGATCATGATCATTATATTAGTCATTTGAATCTCATCAAAAAAAAATTTTCAAAATGCATCATTATATTTGAAAAATCCAAAAAAATCATAAAATCAAAAAAATTCTTACCAATCTTGCCCCATGCTGTGTTAGGCGGTAATGCTAGGTCAAGATCTCCTCAGAAATCCAACCCATCATAGGTGTATTCATCTATGGCGATGATCTGCTGATCCCACCAGGTGAAGAAGTCATCGACGAAAGAAGTCCTTGGGACCTCCCCACCCCCTAGACGTTTCACCAGATCAGCCCACCGGCCCATGCGTGGATCGCGTCGGGTGCTGATGGAAACTGCTACCCTGGGGTGGAGTGCAGGAATCCTCTTGAAGAAGAAAGTGCACAAGATAGTCCCATAGCCAAAGTTCTTGGTCTGTCCCCTCTTGATAGAAGTGAGCTGGCTCTTCACGCTGACCAAAAGAGGAGTACACCAGTCGAACACAATAGTGAGACAATGAACTGCCACGCTCATGGTGAGCCATGATGCCTGATGCAGAGAAGATGATCCGTTCACTCAAGCTATGGTGAATAGGATTATCCTCAGCGATAAACTTGCCACATGTGAAATAGAAATTTGACTCCCAACCTTCTTGGGATGTCATGGGCAGTATATCTGTACGTAGTCCTCTATGGTGAGACTACTCCGTGTCCTGCCCCGGGACTGTACTACCTCTCCCCTTCGGGAAAGGCCTGTGATAAAATAAATATCCTCCACTTCTACCCTGAGTGGCATTTGATCGATCATGAAGGCTTCCTCCTCGATGTCCCAATAGTTAATGAGCATCTCAAGCAGTCGTACATTGGCTTTCATTTTCAGTAGTTTGAAGAATTTAAGCAAGCCGCATCCCAGTAAAGCATCCAAGGCTTGAGGATCATTCATAACTTCATTATCCACCGCTGCATGTTCTCTTTCACGCCATGTGATCAGCATTCTGAGAAAAAAAATGAGTTCCAACCGTTAGTTTTTGATTAAAATTGGTTCACGGCATATACGCAGGTTACTGTACACAAAGTTGTGTATAGGGCCTGCGTGTACGCGGGTTTCATATTAGCAACCCACGTATACACCGCGGTGAAATTTTGAACAAAAGTTCAGCGGTGAAACATCAATGAAAAATCCTAAAACTAGTCACAATTAATTGCAAGCTAAGTATAAGAGTTACCTGGAAGATTTTGAAGAATTTGAACGGTTGACTTTGGTACATGGGAAGTTTGCTCCTTTTGCTCCAAATATTTGCTCTCCAACTCAATTGGTAAAAATGGTGAGTCCAAAATCCCTTTTTTAAGTTTTGAAAATGCAAAATTTTTTCAAAATTTTATTTTGTTTGGCCTCATGTGACTTTTAACTTGGGAGCTTGGAATGTCGAGAATGGTTTGTTTTTCAGGACATTTTGGACGTTTTCGACTGTTTCAAGATGGTTCCATGACTGCTGACTCGTCATGGCAGATATCGTTTTCTCACTGGCATATAGGTTAGGAACATCATTTTTTCGTTGCATCATGCATACTAGCCTCCATCTGTCGATACATCTGCCATAAGGTAGATCCCATTGTGTTATGGTTCGTAAGCCATCTTCACTCACCGATTTTTAAAATCATGACATGATGGTAGAGCCATCTTTTACATGGGCATCATAGTTAGCACCTCACTGACATTTGTTGCCCATGCTGCTCCAATTTGAGTAGGCTCGGGAGTCCTCTGTAGTCCCGCCATGACTTATGCATTGAAGACTCATTCCTCTTAGCTTCTTCGCTTTGTTTTGGCCTTATACCCTAAAGGATCTTTTGTGTTGAGTTGTACTACTGCATTGCATGTTGACTATTTGCACCTTTTGGCCTAGAGCCGACTTCACTTGGACTCGTGTTTAAGCCAACTTTTGACCATGACGTCTGCAAAATCAACCTTGCATACCTTTGATTTCTGCAACTAGAAACACCTTGACCCATGGAAGGAACACACCTTTGAGTGTCACTGACCAGTTTTCACCTCCCTGCATTGAGCATAGGAATGTTACATTCCCAGGAACTAGATCATCTATTTCATCGACACTTGTTCTTTCCACTATACCATAGCATTCTTTTATTATTTTTCAAGCTCAACAGAGAAAGACAAAAAAAATAAATAATCCAAAAAGAGCGGGAACGGGACAGTATTTCCATTTATTATTGGCAGCTAGAGTCAGTCATGTCGCCCTTGAACAAAGCACTCAAAACAAATTCTCCTCCGTCTGGGCGGGATTTAGTTTGACTTAGGTATGCCTTAACCTTGTTATTGAGTCAGTTCTCCCCCAATTGGTTATCTCTTCCAATCATATGGAGGGTTCGTTCGTGCCTCCTGCATGATGAACTTATACAGAGTCATCATATGCTGCCATATAGTCACATTGTGTCATGCTTTTGTTCCAGTGAAGTTAGCCTGAGTCAGCCTCTCTGCGGTGTCTCTTGACTCATCTTTCAATCTGCCATTCCTGGTTGTCAGTGTCATGTCTATTATCACATCAGTTATATTGACCCTTTACTCGTGCCAGTTTGAGAAGGTCTCCATTAACTTCTTGCTGGCAGGTTTTGTCCTTATCGACGAAGACATCTTGCTCTGAGGACAGGCCTAGAGATGCACCCTAGCCCTATTTTCATTATTAATAGGTTACCTTGTGCTCAGCATCGATTAGTATCATGGGTCTTTGACTGAGTGGTTTCCCTTGTGTTCGACGTCAGCTTACATTATCACACATTAGGATTCATGCAGTACCTTGGTTTCCATTTGACCCTATTGGTGGATACCTCACCTCTGTGTCATCTTTCGTTATTGGTTGGTTCAAAGGGTTTCTGTCGTGCGCTAGCCACATCTTGTGTACATCGGAAATGTACTTCGATTGGGTTACTACATCTATTTCGTCTGATTCCTTCCACATTATTGGCCTACAGGTTACACTTGTGCTAGATTTATGAAGGATGCCTTAATGCCTTCCTTCTAGCGAATCTTTCCCTATCGACTCCAACTCATTGCTCTGGGGCAAAGATCTAGAGTCCATTTGGCAGTACCTTGGGGTTTGCAGTCATTAGTGGCAGATCCTTCGCTATCGACAGTGGGAAACCATCATTGTCTCTTGATCGATAGATTCTTATAGGTGTTCGACTCCAGCTCATTTATTTGCACTTGTTGGTTTGTACTGGGTACCTTGACGCTCATTATCATTATCAGTGAGTAGTCTCGCGTTTGTTAACGGTATACATCAATGACCAGTAATCAAACGATTTCTCACATGGTCGAGTTCAGATCATTTATTCCCATGGTGTAGAAATGTATCACGATGGTTGGTGAAGACCTCAGGTTTTATCAGCATTCATTGGTTCACTTGGCAGTTGCTCCTGTTGCTGCTAGTTGATACCACTCCACCTTATATGTTGCAGTCAGTCATGGCGACATTCTATATGTTGGCACCTGATTTTGCAGTATAGTACCATCCTTTTCCATCATGTTCAGTTGGTACCTTTGGGATTAGTCTTTGATATCAGTGATCCTTTGTATTTTTCAACATCATTGACAGTTTTATATGTGATATTCAGACATGTACTTGTTCAATCATGATCAGATGATCCATTATGTATTTTCCAGTCATTTATACTTAGTGGATCCACTTGTACTTGATATGCGGACATGCTTTGCTTTCTCTGAGCATGGGTATGCCCACCTCAGACGGTGTTTCTTTCTGATTTCCTTTTGTGGCTTGATAGGTTGAATTCTGGTGAAGTACTCCTCAGTTTTTGGCAGATTTCCTTTCCATGTACTTTCTTAATATATTTCGGCCATCATGTACCCCTTCTGACCTCATATATTAGGGGGGATATATTATAGCTCCAAATCTCACTATTATGGTTTGTGATGTTGCACTCATGGCCTAGGGCAACCCCTCCTTCTAGACCCAGTCTCAAATTTAAAAAACAGTGTTTTATTCCTTGTACGCGACATTGCCCTGAGTTAAACGCGTGTATATGCGGGTAGGCATATACCCAACCCATGTATATGTATTAAAACACTTTAAAAAATATAAAACTCCTTATTTTCGGGCAGAGATCGTGTGTTTTACCTACTGATCACCTATTAGTGCCCATGGCCCAACTGTTCCCAACCAACTCCCAACTAAAAAACTACTTTGGGAGAGGTATAAAAAGACCTCAAAGGGAAGGCCTAAGGGAGGAGAGAAGAGAGAGAAAGGTTATTATACTGAGATTTTTCCCCTGAATAGGTCTGAAGACCCTTGTGCCTTCTGCACTTCCCCCATTTATATAGGAATCCCTTGTTTCCTTGTGTGTTGATGTTCATCCACTAGTTATGGCATCATGGAGTGAGTCTTGGAAGGAGATATGCTAAAGGCTTGAGGCTGGACAGATCCGGAAGGAAACTTTGCTTGGAGCTTGCGAAAGGTTACTCAGGTGATATTACTCCTTTTGTACATTCTATTTGTCTATAATAAAGAAACACGTCTTGGTTCCTGATATGCATCTTCTTTATGTTTATGATGTTCATGTTTGAATTCATATGTGAATGGTTGTTTAAAGTTCATAACTAACTACCTTCCTTTATAACATGAAGATGATTTCTTTATAATTCTTTGTCCATATACTGTTGTATTCTTTGGAATTGGTTGTTTTGCAAGACAAAGGAGCGAAAGGGACTTGAAGAAGGGTTTGGACAACTTCTCGAACGTATGACCTGAGGTACGCCCCTCTTACTATATAATTTTCTTATAATAGCATAATGGTTGTGTGAATGTGTATTTCTCTGTTTAGAAAACTTTCAGTCTGCTAGGGTTTCCACCCAAAATCCCTAGGGGAGCATTTCCCTCAACAAATATCCATCTCAATACCATACTCAACCTATTGCTCATTATTTTGATTCTCATGTTCAGTCCCAACCTCAATGGAATGCACCTCAATAGGGGTGGAGGCCCCAATTCAACTCTCCTCCTGCCATTTTGCCTCCACCACCTGCTCAGCCACAACCATTACTTCCTTCTCCTCTAAGACAACCCTAGATGCCTGCTCAACTGAATCCAAACCCTAATAACAGGCAGGCCCAATAGGTATACACTGGAGAGACAACATGCCCTACCTATGTTGTGGAGATTTAGGAGATCAACCTACAATCTGGGAAGGTCCCCCTAGATAGCCAACCCCATCCTAAGGAGGACGAGGAAGAGAAATAGGAAAGTGAACCCAAAGCCATTCCACCCTTTCCTAAGAGACTAACTGGAACCACACAACCAAACCTAGAAGAGACTGAACTTCTGGGCGAGCTTAAACAATTATGTGTGAAGATACCACTTCTCCAAGCCATAAAAGATGTACCAATCTACAACAAATTGATTAAAGAGAAGTGTTTCAGGCACCCAAGAGAGATGCCCCAACTATTAATGTCATAGGATAATTGTCTGACGTAATGTTGGGACAAGTAATCTATCAGAAATATCTGGACCCTGGGAGTCCTGTAGTTGATATCCAAATCAATGGAACCATAATCCCCCACACCTTGATTGATCTAGGGGCTACCATTAATGTGATGACCAGGGACACTATGCTCAAACTCAACCTTCAGAGTTTCCTAAGAAATACCTTAACAGTACTGCAGTTAGCAGACCGCTCCACTGTGACCCTCGAAGGGATTGTGGAAGATGTCATGGTCTCCATTGATTCTTGGGAGTATCCTGCAGACTTATTGGTCCTTCAGCCAAAGGCAAAACTCACTAGATATCCCCTCATTCTAGGAAGGCCTTGGTTAGCTACTACAGATGCTTACATTAGTTGTTGAGCTAGGAGCATGACCATCAAGAATGGGCCTATGTCCAAATAGCTCGTCCTATATCCTCCGGGCCAACCTCTGCTAGAACATGACTTACCTCTCTGGTTGGAGGAGGAAGATGAGGATGAAGTCTAATCTGGTCTAGTGTGCATAGTGGAAGCCACCAGGAGAGGTCCTCAAACCGAGGAAAACCTTATTGAGATTTTGATTCAAAATCCACTTCCCAGCATGCTACCATTAGAAGATTTGGTAGAAGACACCCAATCTAGTGCTTTAGTGGATCTCTGTGTGGCTAATCCGACCTCCCCCTGAGTTAAGAATGTGGAATTTGGCCCTGAGAGAACCTTGAAGATCAACTCATCCCTATCCCCCTCTCAGGAGAAGGAGCTGTGTAGCTTATTGAACCGCCATTTGGATGCTTTTGCTTGGAGCTATAAGGAGATGAAAGGAGTCCACCCTTCAATCTGTACCCATCACATTTACACTAAAGAGGATTGTAAACCAGTTAGGTAGCCTCAGAGGAGAATGAATATAGCCCTTAAAGACATTGTCAAAGAAGAACTACAAAAGTTGTTGGATGCATGATTCATCTACCCCATCTCTGACAGCAAGTGGGTTTCCCTTCTGGTGCTTGTACCCAAGAAAAACGGGAAGTGGAGAATTTTTGTCAATTATCAAGAACTTAACAAAGCCACCAAGAAGGACCATTTCCCTTTAACTTTCATAGATCAAGTGTTAGATGGGCTGGCAAGGAAGAAGTTCTTCTCCTTCCTAGATGGGTTCAGCGGGTATAATTAGATCCAAATCAGCCTAGAAGACCAAGATAAGACCACTTTCACTTATCCATGGGCTACCTTTACCTACCGGGTTCTTCCCCTTGGGTTATGCAACACTCCTACCACTTTTCAGAGAGCATTACTATGCATATTTTCTGAACTGGTTCATGATTCGGTGGAAATGTATATGGATGACTTTACTCCTTATGGGTCCAACTTCTAAGAAGCATTGATTAACCTAGGAAAAGTTTTAACCAAGTGTATTGAAATGAACCTATCCCTCAGTCCAAAAAAATGTGAATTTCTGATGACTAAAGGGACTGTGCTAGGTCATACAATTTCTCAGTAAGGATTACAGGTGGATCCCAACAAGATTGCTATCATCCAAAGGGTTCCACCTCCTCAGAAGGTAAGAGATGTTAGAAGTTTTCTAGGCTTAGCAAGATACTATAGAAGATTCATTAAATGTTTCAGTAAGCTAGCCTCTCCATTATTTGGTCTTTTGTGGAAGGATGTTGAGTTCATATGGACTAACAACTGTCAATAGGCTCTGGATGCATTGAAGGGTAAGCTGGTAACTGCCCCAATATTGAGAGGTCCAAACTGGGCCCTACCTTTCCACATTCACAAAGATGCCTCGAACAAAGCCATAGGAGCAACCTTAGGACAAGTTGAAGAGAAGCTACCATATGCCATATATTTTATTAGTAAAAACCTATCCAAGGCAGAGTTAAACTATACCATAACCGAGAAAGAGCTCCTAACTGTAGTCCATTCCCTAAACAAGTTCAAACACTACATCACTGGTTATCAAACATTTGTACACACCGATCATGCTACAATTAGGTATTTAATTAATAAACCTGATGTAAATGCTTGTATCATTAGATGGTTACTTTTATTGCAACAATTTGACCTAACCATTGTTGATAAGCCAGACAAGGAAAATGTTGTTGCTAATTTTCTGTCTAGAGTAGATTTGTCTGTAGGTGAAGAAGGGGTGGTGGATGATCAAATGCCAGATGAACACCTGTTTGCTATTTCAGTACTCTCTCTGTGGTTTTCTGATATAGAAAATTACTTGGTTTCAGCATAGTTCTCACCACACCTATCCTCAAAAGAGAAGAGAAAGATCGTGAGGAAAAGCACCCCATTCACATGGATTGGGGGCAATCTGTTTAAACTTGGCCCAGATCAGATTTTGAGGTGTTGTGTCAGGGAGGAGGATGTTTTTGACATCCTCCTCACCTGTCATGATGGGCCTTATGGAGGCCACTTTGCAGCAAAAAGAACCGCTTTCAAAATTCTACAGGCAGGCTACTATTAGCCCACTCTTCATCAAGATTTTAGGAGATACATCAACCAATGTGATCGATGTCAAAGGATGGGGAAACAGACTCCCAGGGATGAAATTCCCCTCCAACCTCAAGTGACTTTCGAGCCATTTGAGAAGTGGGGCATGGACTTTATGGGTCCTATCAACCCTCCTTCAAACCAAAAGTATTACATCATTGTATGCACAGACTACCTGACAAAGTGGGCAGAAACAAAGGCAATCAAGGCAGCAATAGAAGAAAAAGTGGCTGATTTTTTGAGGGAGAATATCTTCTACAAGTTTGGCTACCCAAGAGAGTTAGTCATAGATCAAGAAAGTCAATTTACTTCTAACTTGATTGAAGACCTGCTTGCTCATCACCGAATTAAGCACAGAACTTCCACCCCTTATCATCCACAAGCAAATGGGCAGGTGGAATTCACTAACAGAGCTTTGGAAGAGATTTTGACTAAAGTGGTGAGTAGCAGCAGAAAAGATTGGGCAGATTGCTTGGTTGAGGCCACCTGGGCCTACAACACTACTTGGAAAACTACAACAGGTTTCACACCTTACGAGCTGGTATACAGGAAGAAGGCTTTGCTGTCCATAGAATTTGAATATAACACATTGAGGGTGGCAGCTCAGCTGGACCTAGATCTCATCCATGCACAATAAGAAAGATTACTTCAGCTGAGTGGACTAGATGAATAGAGAATGCAAGCCCTTATCCACTCAGAGGTGGTCCAACTTCAAAGGAAGATATGGCATGACTGGTACCTTAAAGAAAAGAAATTTCAATTATGAGATTGGGCACTGTTATATGATTCAAGATACAAGGATTTCAGAGGGAAGCTGAGGACAAGATGGCTAGGACCATATACAATGGAGAAATGCAATGAAAATGGTTCAGTACTTATTAGGACCGTTGATGAAGAAGCCATCCCCATGCGTGTCAATGGGTATCGATTGAAAATCTACAGGAAGCCCCTTTCTAAGAAATATTTCATTGAAACTCTGGATAAATCAGTATTGGTAGTGGAGCAGGACCCTACCTCCACTCCACCCACACCTTGAACATATTAAAAAAAAGACATAAAATAAAAGATCCTTGGGTGAAAACCTCTTGGAGGTGCCCAGGGCAGACAGCGAGGGTGAAAACCTCTTGGAGGTGCCCCAGCTGTCTCAAAAAAAAAAGAAGAAGAAGAAAAGAGAAAAAGAAAAATAAACCTAATTTATGTTGAATAATTGCAGGTTGCAGAAAGGACATTGCAGGTTAGGAAGATCACACAAGACAAAGATAGAGGTTAGCACCAGGCTACAAGCATCCCTCACAATCCATTCCTCCATGACCACTACCCTTTCCTAAGATTTGGCCTCATTTGGGTTAAGATTTCACCTTCTACAGGAAGTTCTTTGTCTTCTACAGGAAGATCCTGTAGAGCCATAGACAAGCCAAAATTGATCTCTGAAGAGGACCCGAAGGTTGGGAATCTGTCTATGAGGCCTGTAAACATTCCTGCTTCCATCCATCACCATATGTCACATTTTTCCATCTCCGTACACCTCCATTGCACTCATTTTTTATGTTCCTGCATAGTCACACACAGAAATCCTGTTTTCTTCATACTACCAGCAAAAAATTCTTAATGACAAATTAAGCAACAATTTTTCATTCACCATACCTATTACCCTCCATCTAGATTCCTCATCAGACAAGACCCTCATCAGCAGTATAGCCCTGCTCATTCTAGCATGCATTCCAAGAGGAGAAGCAGCTACAGGACATCCTATAGGAATCTTGTAGTAGTTGATCCCTTTGAGAGACATACTCTAGAGATAGGGATAGCAAAGTATGGTAGAAGAGACATGCATGGAGCTCTTCTTGAATGTAAGAACATCAGTAGCAGCGGAGGCCAAGCATGTAGCAACAAAAAATGAAGGAATGGGTTCCAGAACCTGAAATCTGCATAACACGGCTGCGACAACACAGGTAAGTGCCTAAACTCATTCTTCAATTGCATAAATCATATTTTAAAAGCTACATGCCTATGGGAATGGTTCGGATTGAGTGAAATAGGTGGCTAGTCAACTGGCCACCCTCGGCCAGTTACATATCCTCATGAAATCCAAACGAGCCACGTTACATTCAAAATTACCGATTAGATGTGCAGCCAACACGTGTGGAGTGTCCATTCAGAGAGAAATCGTCGGGACTGGTAGTGGTGGCAGCAGATAACAGGAGAGTGGAGGTGATGGCAATTAGAAACACGCAGAAAAATTATGGCTATGATGTCAAATCAATGGTCTGGTCCGTCCACCTCATCCCCTCACCACGAATCATGCCGCAATTAAAAGACGCTCAGTTAAAACATGCACCACCCTCTGTTCGTTCTGCACTTATGATGTTCTCAACTGGAGTATGTATCCACCGCTTCCAAAAATAGTTAACCAGTCATCCTCCAGTAATTTTTTGGCCTGTTTTCAAAAATCTCCCGCTTATCGGGCTCTATTGGAAGCACAATTCCATTCTACAGGAACCGGGATCCTTCTACAGGAAAGGCATAGAACCGCTTGGCAGAAGGGAAACCTGGAGTTTTTGTTGAATTTCAAGCTCCAAACGAGGTAGGCCCTAAAGAACTTCTCTGTGCATGATTTGTTTGTGCAAGGTGGTGAATTGAATGACATCAGTTTGAAAAATAAAAGTCTACCTGAGTATTGAACAAGTCGTGAAAGATTGCCCGCATATTTCACTGTATTTACCTAGTTCTTTCTCTGCATTCCGAAATCTCCTCATCATTTTTAAAATTCTCTAGTAAGGAAGATACATGCTGCAGTAGAGGCCACCCTGAGTGTATGAAAAAATGAATTTACATATCTATCTATGTGCTGAGAAGAGAATCTGTGTTCTTATGCTCTGATTTGAAAAAACAAAATTCTCCTTTCAATAGACAGACACTCAAATTTTGAGTGACAAAAACAAGGGAATTATTGCTATCTGGGGTTGTAAGGAACACACGCGAAACTCTTTCTTGGGTTCAGAAGACACAAAATTCAGCTATCTTCTGTTTTAGTGATTGACTGTTGTTTTCCTGATCATTTTATTTTCTGATTAACACATAAGAAGAACACTCAACACCATGCCAGGAGGATTCATAAGGAAAGAGCCTTCAAAGTCTAGCAAGTTGTACGAGCACCCTGAGGTGGTGGACCTTTTCACCCAAGCAAATTGGATATCCTTTTTTGACAAAATTCAGGGTCATGATGAGGAGATAACTAAAGATTTTTTAATATCCTTGAGACCACATTCAAAGACACATGCCACAGTTAGTTTTAGGGGTTTGACCCTAGAACTCACCCTTGAGCTCATCAATAGAATTACTGGTCTACCATTGGGGCTCCCTTGGAGCAAGGAAGAGAGATCATTGGGCCAGATTGCTAAGAAAACATTTTTTCTGCCCAAGGAACATCCTGTAGAGGGAAAAAATGGAGTTAGAAGGACAAGCCTGCCCCCTCTTTGGAGTGAAGTTAGTCATCAAATTATGAAGTACATCACATGTGAAGGGAGGTTTAGCATCATCTATGAATACCATTTTAGGTTGTTATGTGAATTAAGGCATGGGATTGACTTGCCTCCAGCCAAGAAACTAAGCATCCCATATTTCCTTCTTTAGTCCTTAATTGAATGTGGTACAAAGCTAAATGAAGGCATCCCAGATCAGTTGGCTCACCATGGGCTCATCAAACTGTTGGTGGAAGATGCTTTACACACCTACGTTGTCTCCATATCTTGGGAAATCTTTAGAAACATGTCCAGAAATGATAACATTAGAACTTTGGTTGAAAACATAACTCAATCCAGCAGTGAGGAGGGGGAGCAAACTAAAGAAATGGAGAAAAATAATGATGAGGGAACACAAGACATCCAAGCAAAGGGCAGAACAGAGGAAGCACAGGAAGAATGGAAAGAAATTAGCAAGACTGCTGAGCCTAAAATAGAGGAAGAAACAACAGAAAAAACAACAAGGGAAAAGAGGATACAGAGTAGAAAGGAAAAGGCCGAAAAGGACCAAATGAAGTCTACCACAACTAAAGTAGGCACCTAGAAAGAAAAGGAAAAGGTACACCTTAGGATATCAGTCACACAGACAGAAACAGTGGACACAGAGATTTCTATAGGAAGCAAAGAAAAATACCAGCAGGAAGAGAAATCCCCGGAAACGTTGGCAAGGGAGGTAGCAGCTATGCTTGCTGTATTAAGCACACCTGCAAAAGAAAAAGGAAAGAGAAAGAGGAAAACCTCCATGTACTTTAAAGCTAGGAGAAGCACATGGATCAAGTGGGCAAACCCTAGCCACAATCAAAGGAACCAATTGTCATTGAGGACACAATCATTAAATTCAAAGAAGAGTCTCCTTCAAAGACATCTATCACCTATGAAAGAGGAAGCCCAAAAAACTCCACCTGGAGAGAAAGAGTTAGGATGATGGACTCAAAATTAGCTCTACAGGAAGTTGAAACATATCTACAGGAAACTCTAACAAAGTTAAAAGAAACCAAGAAATTGGAGGAGAAGGCAACCAAACAATCACAGGGAGAAGAAAATACCAAAGAAATACTCAAGCCAAGCCCTCAGCCTAGCCTGGGATCATATTACAACCTATTAGAAGGTGGGAAGATCATCCCACAGAAGTTTGTTGTACCACTCTTCTTTGTATTGGAAAAAGAGCGGGTTAGGGCTCACACTTGGATGAGGATTGCCAAATCCAAGGGTGTTGCAGACATAGGCCACCTGGAGGAACAACTAAAGGAATCAAGGAAGGAGTTGGCCATGGTGAGGCACATGGAAAGCAATCAGAGAGCCAAATTATAGGAAGAAAATGAGTTGCAGCTACAAGAAGGTCCTAAGGAAGATAGGTCGTCCATTGTGGGAGAGCAGAAGCAGCAAGAAGGACCTCCAGCAGACAGGGAAACAGTCAAGGAATAGAAGAGAGAAGAAAAGCTACCAACTGATGTTGAGATACTAACAAAACTGCTACAGGAAAATAAGTCACGGGCAGTAGAAGAAATACAGGCTTTGAAACAAAAGGTGCAAGAGAAAGAAGCCCAAATGGCCTGCATGGCCAGCTGGGCAGTAGAAGCCTTACAATGTAGGCAACCTATGAATTCATATGCATTATATCTTAAGGATCAATGGTTGCAATTTCAAATTAACACACTGGCCCAAAGGGGCACCATTCCATTCCAGAACTATAATCAGTCCATGTATTTGTCTGACAGTAGCTTGGCTGAAGACAAGCCCAAGTTAGCAGAATTCTATTTACACAACTTGGTACTTCTAAACGTGAATCTATGGGACCCCAATGCAACATTGGGAGATGTGCAACTAATGGCCATGGCCTCTTGGTTAAACCATGAGGAAAAGAGGGCAGCAGAAATTCTAGAAGTTATGGAAAAGGAGCTGAGTGAGCCACTCATGATCAGAGTAGAACCAGAAGATCCCTCAACTTTAGTGTATGCCCATCAGTGCCTAGCCAACAATCCTCAGGTTCTCCTAGACTACATTGAAAGACAAGCTCAGGCCATTGCTCACTTTGAGGACATGGAGAGACTATTGGGTGATAGCTGCATCCATGCTTGCACAAGGAGATGGAACACATTGTCCCATAGTCTGAAAATAAGGGAGTACCACTCCCTAACAAGGATGCAGGAGGTTTTGGCTAGAGTACCCCTCTACAAACAATCAATGCAAAATCTGAAGGCCAGCTGGATTGGTCTAAAGTTCAGCCCTCCATTGCTTTTGGGACTGCTGGAGGGGGTCAAAGAAGAAGAAGAACATAGGAAGTGGGAGGTGGTAGAGAGAAAAGCAGGGTTTCATGACCAAGAAGAGGACATCACCACAAAAGCCTAGGATGTCAGAGAGGCAGTCAAAGCAATCAAATATGATGAGCTAGATTAGTTGCTCAGAGGATGAGCAACACATTCAGCATGGGCGTGATGATGAGCCCCAAAAATGGGTAACTTATTGGGCTCATTTTGCCTATTATTCTCAATTAAATCCACCATTCTTCATAGTTCTATGCATGATTTTGAATCTATTTATGTTAATTGAATGAATGAGAATAGTCACTTGACCACAAAGTCTAATACGTGCTTATTACAGATTTTTGGACATCTTTTGGACCAAGGTCAAGCATTTATGAGCAATTTGATAGCCAAATATGAAGGAAAAAGGCTGAGGATTCGTAGGAAGGGTGTCTCCAGCACTAAATGACCCCTTCCTCGAGTTCTCCACCATCAGCTGAAAGTTCAATAACCCACCAAAGATGAATTCAAGGGGCAGCCGAGCAGATTTTGTGAAGTGGCTAATTAACTGTAGTTTTGAGCAGCCAAGCTCCTAAAGTTAAGGAGGGTTGTCAGGAGTCCTCATGGTGCATAAGTAGGAAGGCTTCAAGCCTTGGTAGTTTAGCCATTGAACAATTGTTTTTCACACTTTAGTGCAGCTCTGCATTTTAGCTCATCTTCGAGCTTTTGTTGTAAATAGTTTTATGACATGATTATTTTTTGAGTAATGGAGATAAATTTCACTTTAGACCAGGTCTGAGATTTCTTAGGAGGCTGTAGCTCTTGGGGTTAGGCCCAACCCAAGTGCTAATACCTCCTTTGTGTACTTTTATGTGGCTTTGTTGCATTCATAGAATAATTTATGTTATTTAGGTTAAGATCTTTCTTTGCTACTTAGGTTGTTTTTGATGATTAAAATAACTTTTCATACTTCAGGTTGATTTGAAAGTTTAGTAAAGGAAAATATCTGTAAAAAGGCCATCAAGCAATCCTCAATCCCATCTCTCCCTCCTTGGGACCATAAGCTGAGACCAAGGCATACTTACTGCCACAAAAAAACTGTTTTTGCCTTTCCATGCAATTGCTAGTGTTATATTTTTAGTTGGAAAAGTTGATACCAGTTGTACTTTCATGTTTAAGATCTGTTCTTTCTTATTTTCCATAGTTATCTTGCATGATTTCCTGTCTATAAACTTTTGTTCATCATGTTTCTGGTTTTTAGGTTCGATTAGGTCAAAATAGCTAGATCTCTGGTTTTCCTAGTCTTTGTTCGATCAGTTTTGGAAAATAGTGTGCAGAACACCTGTAATACATCCCTGCCTAGCCCTCCATCATACAACCTACTCCAACCCCTAATCCAAGATTCCTTCCCTTCGTTTGCCACACTTTTCCAATTTTCCCTAATTTCTACATTCTTATGCAACATTGCTCCCTCCATCCTTGAACAAATCCAACAACCTTAATCACTCCTTGGCTCCATTCACCATGTTCTAGACCCCTTCACATCCTCATCCAACCTCCATTTCCACTTTCCCACCCTTTTTTCACCATCAACCCTCCAAAATCCTCTTTTGACTCTTCTTGTAGAACCCCTGTGGAATTCCTGTAGAAGTTCACGTGAGCAGTTTTTCAAGATATGATCACTATGAAACTCTCTGGAAGGATGTTAGTGACCCCTTAGGTCCTCTTTTCACCTTCCCAACCTCCTACAAGCGCCTACTCCATTTCCTTTTGCAAATCAACCTCTTCACAGTCAAAAATCGTTAAAGCACATGCATAATAATTCTGCAAAGTTACTCAAAAATACAAAAAGATGTTTTTTCCATATTTTACTTCAGAAGCAGCTCATTCACATGCATTTTACCTTTCCAAGAGTCAATGGCATCCATTTACACCGCTTTCATCTCTTTTTTTGCACCAGTAAGGTTAGTCGGTAAAACTATGGTTTGCTAAGGTTTGCATATCTTTTCAGCGTTCAGCTTCTTTATGCAAGTAGACTAGCCTCCTTTGAGTTAGCTTTAGTTCATCATAGTTAAAATCTTCTTATAAGAGCTCATAGAAGTTGGCTTAAGCTCCTAAAGAACTTGTGCTAGCTAATCAAGTGATAGCCTGCGGCAAGAGCTGGTACTTGTGCATATAGCACCATCGCTTCCAAGTTTGTTACGAACAACTGAGTTGATAAAAGTAAAGAAGGGAGTCCCAGGAGTTGTAGCGTCATTGCTGCAATATTGGAGCCTACTAGTTTCCATGGAGAATTTGATGTTGATTTCATGAAATGTGTTGGTCATGAGTATGTGACTAGTTGCATATGGATTATATGTCTCTTACATGTTGGTTTTATGTCACCTACTTACATCCTTGTATGTTAAGTTACATGTATCAGTCTTGTAGGTTGATTACGAGAAATGATATCTTATGCTCAACTACATGCATTTATGCATATGTGTAGTTGATTATCCATTGCTTATGCACATTGATGGTTGCATATGGAAATGTGTACATTAGAGTAATGTTTGTTTTCTTGCATGAGGTCATGGTTTGTGAAGTTGATATGATCATGCATTGATGACTGGACTCTAGATAAAATGTGTGTATATGGTTTGGTACTCATTTTTTATGTGTGTATATGCATTTGTTATGCATGTATGGCCTTGGTTATGATTAGGCATGTATAGTAGGTAAAACATGCCTTGTGAAGTCATTGTATGAAATTTAGGTCATCATGATGTTGTTGGTTGTTATGATTCTAATGTGTTGGCTGAGATAGAGCAGGAGATGTGGATCATCATAATGAGATTTCAACATTGGACTTTTGGGTAAGATTAGATTGTCATACAAGTATTGTATGTTCGACATCAAGGTATGTTAGTTAATGGATTGTTATATGCATTAGGGTTATATACATTAGGTTTATGCACATGTATTTTGATGTGATGGTTACATACATGATAGATGATAGTTGATTAGTATGGTTATATGCACATGTGCCAGATAGTCATGAATGATAGTAACATGTGACCGTATGCATTTCTTATTGTGGTTATATGCTATTAACTTGATGATTAGGGTTATTTTATTGAGATCTCGATTTTGTAATTTGGATTGGTCATATGCGTGATGGTCATGCTCATTTCATTGAAGATATTGATGTTATATGTATTTTGTTAACCTGGTTTGACTTATGCAGATGGTTATGGTTGTGATATTCAGGTATGAGTCAACATATTTGTGATATGGTGTCGTACTAATCTAGATTAATCATATGTATGTGATTGTTATGAATGAACAGAAAATTCTTATAAGATTATTATGTGAACATGTTAATTAGTTACAGTTATGGATATCATGATTTATATAATATGTTGTGAAGTTGTATCGTGCTAACCTGGATTTATTGTGCAGACGAGATCGCTTCCCCTGAGATGCGTTAAGGTATGAGATTGCTTATGTCTTCTACTTGGTTCTTGATTGTTTAACTATGACATATATTTGGTGTTTGGGTGTTTAGTGTCTATTTGATTTATTTAACATGGTATGTTTTCAAATTAGTTGAATTTTTTATGAATTTCATAATATTATTATGTATTCCAATGATCTTGTTTTAAGATGATTGTACTAATACATAGGTGTTGCGACAATTGATATGTACTTGAGTATAGTAGGCGATAGTTGTATTATTATGACTAATGAATATGAGTTGACTATGGATTATGACATGATTGTTAGTCTTGGTTATAATTGATGTGTTTATATAACTAACAATTGAGCGATGTGATAGTACATGGTAAGAATCACTTGCAGCAAGGTCAAAAGGTAAAAGAAATGAATTGGGCAAGAATTCCTTTGGCTATGTTTGGAAACCCTAATTCCAAAAGAATGATTACTTTGCACACAGGAAATATTCTTAACCTTGATTTTGTCCAAAATTATGTGGATATGCGCTATATTCATGAACATGTACTTGATAGGCACATTAGCTAGTCTTTAGCTACAAGTGGATCTGTTAAAGGATTAGAGTCCCTAGAGAGATGGTGTGGATCTATTCAATTACAAGCAACATGCTTGGCACAAAAAGATGAGGTAACTAGTGTATTGTTATGTTTACTTATACATTGGTAGTTATATGTTTAAGGAAATATGATGCAGGGAGTTGCATGGCAAGAGAGATTGCCATGAAAGCTTGAAGAAGGATCAGGTTGAGCTTTCCTTGGGAACTGTGCGGATTGAGTCACGGTGTTTGTTTCTAGTCTTGTGCTTTTGGTATTTTGTGATTTGTTGAGCTTGATTTGTAGTTTTTTTTTAATGTCTGGTGCAAGGCCTTACCAATTTAGTTCTAGTGTCATATTTTTGTCATTGGTTTTCATGATCTTCTTCTTTTTTGTTTCTTCGCATTTCATTTTATGTTTTGAGCCTTGGAAATTGTTTGGGGAAGATGAAAGTTAATATAGATCGAGGAGAGTTGTGTGGTACTCGACATGTGATGTAAGGCTTGGATAAATCTCAGTGCATGAGTAAGCACAGTGAAAGGTAAGACTATGACAATTGGTTGGACTGGTTGGTCCATTGTGGTAAATGGACGGTGGTAGTATAGCCATGAAAAAGGTAACAAGAAAAGGTAAAAGTAAATGGATTTGAGGCATCATATGCCTTGGCTATGTTGGGAACTATTGTTCTCAATATTGCGCATGTGTTGCATGAATAAAGGAAGTTTTATTAACCTATTGTATACATGAATGTATGTATGTCACCGTCTAACAAGGTGATGATTGTTTTATGCCAACAATTATATATATGTATGTATCTATGTATCTATGTCACTGTCTGATAGGTATTTTCAGGGATCATTCTTGTGGAGGAATAATTTCTTAAGAAAGTGAATGACATGAAGAGGTTCCTAGTTCATGAGGAATCAAGTGGGAAGAGTAGTCATGAAAGATATATGAGGTCAATATCATGTGGTTAGGAGTTGATATTGTGTGATTATAATATGTCTATGTTATGGATAGGTTACACTGAGGGATACATTAGTAAAATGAAAGCAATGTGGTCTGCAACATGTTGGGACAAGAATGGGTAAGACATTGGAAACAAGGTTTCTTGGTAAGGATAGTGTGGTTCTGAATGTGTGGTAGTATTGTTGTTCATATTTTGTATATGTTATACATGTTGCATCTGTGATGATTGTGCACATGCAGTATTGTGCATATGTAGTGTATGTACATGATGTTTATGCAATATTTTGTACAAGGTATTAATATAGATAATGTTGCATGAATGTTTCATATTCAATGTTGGGTATATATAGTTCTATGTACATGTTGGATATATGGTGCTTTGTACATATTGAATTGTGTGCATGATGGATATATGGTGTTGTATGCATATGGTGCTCTCCACATGTTGTATATGCGGTGTTATGTACAGATGATTCTATGTACGTCTTGGGAATGCAATGATATGTAAAAATGTTGTTGTGTGCATGTTGTACATGTGGTGCTATGTACATATGGTGTGTTGTGCATGATCATACGAGTGGTGTTGTGTGCATGTGGTGTTGTGTACATGTTGTACAAGTGGCACTGTGTGCAAGAAGTGTTATGTACATGTCATGCATGTGGTGTCATGTACATGTCGTGCGTGTGGTATTGTGTACATGTTGTACAAGTGGTGTGGTGTACATGTGGCATTGTGTACATGTTACGCAGGTGGCACCATGTACATGCAATGTTCTGCACACATTGTGCAAGTGGTGCGGTATATCGGTGGTACTATGTACATGTTATACATATGGTACTGTGTGTGCATGTCATACATGTTGTGTTGAGGGCATGTGGTATTATGTATGTGCATCATGTAGTCATGGTATTGCAGCATGTGTACTTGTTGTGTGGTGCTATGTGTAGGTACATGCATTGGGTAGTATTTCATGTCGGGTATAGATGGATGCATTTGTATATATTGTGTGTTTGTTGGGTGTAGCAACTGTTGAACATAGCAACAAGAAATGATAAAAATAGAATCCAGAAATTCCAATTTTAATTTGTCCTTGAATTAGAATTGTGAATTAAAATCAAATTTAGTCTCACCAGCTGTTTGGAAATAATTAATTAATTCATTATGGAATAATTAGTTGGAGAAATTCAAGTTAGAAGTCTTTCTGAAGTCATGCAAGAGTTATCCCTTAAACTAAGGAGATAAGTCTTAAATTAAGGAGATAAGATTGAGTTATATTTGAGTTGTAATCAGTTAACTCAACTTATTGAGTTAAGTCTAGTTAAATTATTTCCAAATTGTTTTAGGAACTAATTGTGAGTTATCAATCAATTAATGCATGCATGCACTCAACCAGTGTACTCCAGATAACTAAAGATTCCCTCATCAGAAACGCATGCATGTCTATTCTAAGAAAGACCTAGTTGAGATTAAAGACAAGGACAATGTACTACCAGTTGCATGTGTTTTCCTATAAAGGAAACTCATGCATGCAGTCAAGAAAAGTTTCCTTGAGGATTGTGCGGTTCATACAAGGTGTGAGATCAGTGTTCCACTTGGCTAAGAGTTTTCCACTTGGTAACGGGAGGATCACCTAGGAGAAACAATGCAAGGAAATAGGAGCTTGGAGGGAAGAGAGAAAGGCTTGTGAGAAGCCAGGATTGCCTGTGAGCATCTGTGAGGATTGTACTGAGAGCTGGCTAGCTGTGAGAGCTAAGGCTTTGTATAATTCCTATGTATTTCCACCTTGTATGATAATACAAATGGTGGGGTTTTTATCTGGGGCTTTCCCCAAAGTATTTTCATGTATCTTGGATGATTTATTCTTCTTCTTCTGGTTATATGTGTTCATCTCGATCTTGCTCAATATTTAAGCTTCTGAAAATTGATAATAGAAGTAGGTTATAATATTTTTCTTTGGTTATATTGCATTATCAGGTTAATCTACAGTCAGATTTTCTACATAGGTCTCAGAGAGAGATTTGTAGAGAATTTGCAGAATTTCTACATGGTATTGGAGTAAAGTTTATCAAAGCAGTGAACAGTATACTAAGAAGAGAATTTGAAGTTTGAATTTTAGGGATGAAGGTGAAAATAGAATTCTTATCATACTTCAAAGTTGGCCAATGTTATGAAACCATCTCAAGAAAAGATAGAAAATATAGATCAACGCCTTAAAATTCAGCCTCTTCGAGGGGGAAACCTCCTTTACATTACATAAATGAACAATTCTTGGATGATACAAATGAAAAGACCTCCTTTCTATATATAGGAGTCTAAGGGCTCATAACATAACCAGAGCCGACATAACAATAATAATGTAAGGGCACAATAATAATAATAGTGGGCTTCTATGGGGCCAATAGTAACAATATGGGAACTACATGGGTACATCAATATAATAAGTGGGTTGTACTAATAACAATAAGGGGTTACTCTAGTAGTATAGGGGCCTAACATGCCCCTCTCCTTCAAAAAGTGTTGTCCTCAACGCTTGAGTAGTTCTTGATGCTTTGTATAAAATTATTGTCCTCCCCATGTGGAATCTTCAGTGGGTAAATTCTTCCACTTGATAAGATACTCTGAAATTGATCGATTTCGTAGCTGTCGGGTTCTTGTTTCTGTGACTGCTCTAGGTTCCAATATGGTTTTTCCTTCCTCTTCAATTTCTGGCAATATTGTTTGAAATGGGATCTTTTGCAACTTTTGAATAAGTGGCCATACTTCTTCGTCCTTCTTCCATTCATCTCTTGCTTCGTTTATCCAATCTGGTTGGATAATAGAAATAGCACAAAGCAATGCTTCCACATCCTCATCCTTGAAGAGTATTCCCATTCGGTAAGGTCGCCATTTTTTAAGTGCATGTAGTATTGCCAACATTTCCTTCTCATAAATAGCTTGCTTGAGATGTAGCAGTAAAAATACCCAATCACCTACATCAAAACATTTTCACTATGATGTTGATCTACCTGTTTCGTTTGATTTTGCACCGAAGTGGCGTTATCCTTTAAAAGTTGGAGAACTTGTTGTTGATGCTCGATGTGATCTTTCACTGCTTGAACCTTTTTCTTCTTGATATGTCCTTCTACCTCTAGAATTTGAGGAATGGTAATTTCTTCCAATCCTTTACAAGATATGGCCGCATTCATTCTTGATGCTCGATGTGATCTTTCAATTCTTGAACATTTTCTTCTTAATATGTCCTTCTATCTTCATAGTTTGACGAGTGGTAATTTCGACCAATGAATTACAAGATATGGTTGGATTCATTTCTTCTTTCTTGATGTTATCTTTCACTTCTTGCACCTTTTTTTTCTTGATATATCCTTCTATCTTGAGAGTTTGAGGAGTGGTAATTCTTGCCAATGCTTTACAAGATA
>APFE030430503.1:0-22827 GCA_000404065.3 Pinus taeda
CGCTTTTTAGAGAATCCACAATTTATCTTGTATTTTGTTTCGAAATACTTATTAGGAAAGGGAAATATGTTATACTTTTCTATTTGTATGGAATAATGACCTATGATCTAGCTTCCTATGTGTTCATTGTAGGGGATCTATTTTCATGGGAACAACATTCGTTTAGATAGTCAGAATAATTTAAGTCAAAACAAATTTAGCCTATCTAACTTAGAATCTTGACTCGACTAGAGAGTTGATCAACCTTATAATATAAATTGTAGACTTGTTTTGGATGGTGAACTAAGCCGACCAACCCCTCCAACATCTCCCCTACTAGGAGGAGGAGGCGACAACAAGGAGGAGGAGGAGGAGATGGAAGTAGATGGGGAGGAGCACGAGCAGGAGGAGGTGGTGGCCACGAGGAGGAGCAAGTGGAGGCAGAGGTGGCAATGAGGGAGGAGGCAGTAGAGGGGGTGGGGCAAGAGGAGTAGGTGGAAGTGGGGGAGGAGGTGGAGGGGATGGGGCAACGTGAAGGGGGGTGGCGACAATGGTAGAGGAGGTGGTGGAGGCAAAGGAGGCCATGAGGAGGAGTAAGTGGAGGCGGAGGTGGCAATGAGGGCGAAGGCAACGAAGGGGGCGGGGCAAGAGGAGGAGGATGTGGTGGAGGGGATGCGGCAACGCGAAGGGTGGTGGAAACAATGGCAGAGGAGGCGGTGGAGGCAAAGGAGGCAGATGAGGAGGAAGAGAAGGAGGAGGAGGAAAAGGCATTGGCATTGGTGGTGGTGGTTATATTGCATGAAGAGGAGCATGTGGTGGTGATGGTGGTGGCAGAGGTGGAGGAGGAGGAGGAGGGGGTGAAGGTGGTTGAGGAGGATGTGGAGGTGGTGGTGGAGGTGGAGTAGGAGGAGGAGTTGGATGAGGTGATGGTGCCAAAGGAAGAGGAGGAGGAGGAGAAGGAAGAGGAGGAGGTGGTGTTGTTGGTGGAGGTTGAGGTGGTGGATGAGAAGGCAGAGGTGGTGGTGGTGTAGGAGGAGGTGGAGGTGGAGGATGAGGAGCAGGAGGAGGTAGAGGTTGAGGTTGTAGATTAGGAGGAGAAGGAGGAGGAGGGGGTGGTAGTGGAGGAGGAGGTATATGTGGAGATGGAGGAGGATGAGGAGTAGAAAGTGGAGGAGGAGGAGGTGGTGGAGGTGGAGAAGGAGGAGGATTTGGTTGAGGTCAATGTTCGGGTGGAGGTGGAGGTGGTGGAGTTGGAGGTGGTGGCGGAGTAGGAGGTGGTGGAGGTATAGGTGGGTGTGGAGTAGGAGGTGGTTCGGGTATAGGTGGATGTGGAGGAGGAGGAGGAGGAGGATGAGAAGGGTGTGGTAGAGGAGGATGAGGAGGAGGCAGAGGTGGAAGTGGAGGTGGAGGAAGAGTGAAGGTGGAGGTTGAGGTGGAGGAGGAGGTGAAGGTTTACGTTGAGGTTTAGGTGGAGGAGGAGGAGGAGGAGGAAGAGGAGGAGGAGGAGGAGGACTTGGTGGAGGAAGTGGAGGTGTAGGAAGAGAAGGAGGAGGAGGAGGAGGGTGTGGAGGAGGTGGAGGTGGAGTTGTAGGTGGTGGTGAATAAGGAGGCAGAGGAGGACGAGGAGGAGGAGGGAGAGGTGAAGCGAAGGTGGAGGAGGAGGAGGAGGAAGAGGTGGAGGTGTGGTTGATGAGTAGGTGGAGGAGGAAGAGCAGCAGGAGGAGGTGGATGCAAAGGTGGTGTAGGAGGGGGAGGAGGAGGTAGAGGCGGAGGTGGTGGAGGTGGTAGAGGTGGAGGTGGTGGAGGTTGTAGAGGCAGAGGTGGTGGAGGAGGTGGATGTGGAGGTGGGGCAAGAGGAGGTGGTGAAGGAGGAGAAGGAGGTGGTGGTGTGGGAGGAAGAGGAGGAGGAGGATGTGGTGGTTGAGGAGGTGTTGGTGGAGGTGGAGTTGGAGGAGGTGGTGGAATACGAGAAGGAGGAGGAGGAGGAGGAGGTTGAGGTGGACGATTATATGGTGGAGCTGGAGGTGGCGCTGTAGGTGGATATATGCAAGTCAATTTAAGATTCATGTATTAAATTCAAATATTAAATTGTCACTCTCTTCTCCACTATTACAAATGAAATATATAGTCTCATGAATCTAGAACATATCTCTTCATATATGTAATATCCTACTATTAAATGATAAGTAATTCATTTAGGAATATTTCCTCTATTCACAAATATAGTGATTCAAGTACATCAAATTTCTTTTACATTTAGATCTGATATATTGGACAAGAATTTTAAGCATTTATGGACATCAAAAATTTCTGTTTATTTTGACTAAAACATTTGTTAGTCCCTTAAACACTTATAGCTCTACTCTTGTTTTTCAATGAACCATTTGTTTGGGAATGACTGGTGTCATCTTAGAATTATCATTGATTTCAGATGTGTTCATTAAAGTTAACATTGTTTCTTGAATAAGAAGCCTTATGTTCTTGTTTTCTTCTCTTTACATGAGAAGCATAGGATATTAGGAATCATATGTGGATTTTTTTATTCTTAGTGTATTCCAAATTTTTTGTGTAATTATTATTAATTTTTTATATATCTAACGGTTTAAGGAAAAAAAAATCCAATTCACTTTTTGGCATGACCTGAGCTTATTCGCTTTTTAGAGAATCCACAATTTATCTTGTATTTTGTTTCGAAATACTTATTAGGAAAGGGAAATATGTTATACTTTGCTATTTGTATGGAATAATGACCTATGATCTAGCTTCCTATGTGTTCATTGTAGGGGATCTATTTTCATGGGAACAACATTCGTTTAGATAGTCAGAATAATTTAAGTCAAAACAAATTTAGCCTATCTAACTTAGAATCTTGACTCGACTAGAGAGTTGATCAACCTTATAATATCAATTGTATAATTGTTTTGGATGGTGAACTAAGCCGACCAGCCCCTCCAACATCTCCCCTACTCTTAATTCATTCTTTGTGACAAAAGACAGGAAGATTTTGAGTCTTACAAAATTTGTACCAAATATGATGCACGATAAATTAAAAAATGTAAATCATAGTAATGATATAAAATTCATCCAGAAGGGTGCTTGGCTAGTTGGAAGATCTAGTTTCATGGTCAACTAGAATTTCTTGAATTACATCTACAAGATTTAAAGTGTGAATTCCTCTTCTTTTCCCTTCCTTGGCTAACTGATTGGAACATTCAATTTCAAATTCCTGAGTGTGATGTTGTTGTTCAGAAGAGAGACAAAATCCTAAAAGCTTGGCTCAAAGAAATTGAATTTATGTTGTGGGGAAGATGATCAAGACGATTGTGCTATTGCAGGTGATGGTGTTGAAGTCACAGGAAATGTTGTTTGATAAGCATTTGGTGCAAGAACTTGAATATCTTGATCGAATATAGAACTTTTACATGAAAATATACTTTCATGGGCATCAAATGCTTTTAAATATTTCAAATATTGTGCTTTGTCAGCTAGTGATATGTGTCGTGACAATTCTTGATCAACTAGTATTTGATGTTCTAATAGTTGCACTTTATTAATAATTCCATGAAAATAATCAATATAGTTGGACTTTATTAACAGTTCCATGAAAATAATCAATAACATTCGAAGATTCTACTTTTACTCTCTTCCGTTCTCTATAACACTATCTCTACTCTTGTTGTAGTTGGGATTAATATTTTTCTCTTGTAAAACCTAATTCTCATGGGTAGACTTTGTTCGAGGTTGAGTTACCTGTCGGGAGTACAATTTTCAAATATGAAATTATTGAGTTTATATTTGATCGCATGTGGGTGATAAATATATTAGGAAAAGATTAAAAACATTGGGCTCTGTGATATAATGTTTTCTTTAACTCTTCCTTTTCCATGGAAAATTCTTGGTGAGCCTTTTGAATTATAGTGGATCTTTTTTCATTCCCTTGAACTATCACTTTATCTTGCAATTTATTTACATGGGTAGTTATTTTCTTACTGTGGTCGACTAATTGTTGTACAAACTATTGGATTGCAATAAGGGGATCATCAATTCTTCTTGGAAATTTATAACGCTTTAAAATACATTTTTGTAACTTTTTTAAATGTTTATTAAAAGAAACTAATAAAGTGTTATAACCCTAAACCCTAAACCCTTAGAATTTTATAACATTTTAATAAGAGTTTTGTAACTTTTACTTAAGTTTTTAATAAAATAATTTACTAAAGTGTTATAAACCCTAAAACCTAAACCCTAAAAAGTAAACCCTAAACACCAAACCCCAAACCCTAAACCCTAAAATCTAAGAATTTTATGATCTATTAAAAATAATTTTGTAGCTTTTATTTAAGTGTTTATTAAAATAATTTAATAAGATGTTATAAAACCTAAACCCTAAAACTTAAACCCTAAACCCCAAACCCTAAACTCTAAACCCTAATCATTAATTAACATTTGAAAAAGTCTTTTGTAACATTTTTTTAAGTGTTTTTTAAAATCACTTAATAAAGTTTTATAAACCCTAAACCCTAAAAATTAAACCCTAAACCCTATCAACTAAACCCTAAACCCTAAGCATTTTATAACATTTTTAAAAGCGTTTTGTTACTTTTATTTAAGTGTTTATTAAAAAAAAATTACTAAATTGTTATAAACCTTAAACAATACACCCTAAAACCTAAACCCGAAAACCTAAACCCTAAACCCTAAACCCCAAGCCCTAAAACGTAAACCATAAACCCTAAGAATTTTAAAATATTTTAAGAAGAATTTTGTAACTTTTATTTAAGTATTTATTAAAATAACTTAATAAAGTGTTATAAACCCTAAACCCTAAATACTAGACCCTAACCATTTGATAAAATTTTAAAAATTGTTATGTAACTTTTATTTAAGTGTTTATTAAAGGAATTTACTAAAATTTTGTAGAGCCTAAACACTAAACCCCAAAATTAAATGCAAACTCCAAACCATAAACCCTAAACCCTAAACCCTAAACCATAAACCATAAATCCCAAACCCTAAACCCTAAATCATAAACACTAAACCCTAAACACTAAGCCCTAAATCTTAAACCCTATACCCCAAACCGTGATCATTAAACCCTAAACACTAACCATTTTATAACATTTTAAAAAGCATTTTTGTAAATTTTATTTATGTTGTAATTAAAAAAATTTACTAAAGTGTTGTTGGGTAGGTAAATCCCCTCTGCGGACAGAGGCGATCCCACTAGCCCGACAGGGGTCTAGCAACAATCACACGCTACACGCAAGTTCCTAATTGCATAATTTAAAGATTGATCAGAAAGATCTACCTGGAATCCAACGCTATTTGTTGTGGAAGAAACGCTGCTCCCGTCCTTTAGCTTTGGCCGGTCACTATCCTTACGCTCCACGTATGGACACCTGCACAAACAAAGAACAATCTGACACAAGCGTAAAATCCAGTATCACGCAATTATATATCAGTCAAGCAGGATATAACTCAAATATCATAAGAAGAATATGTTAGTGGAACCATAATGACAGTCGTTCATTATTCAATGAAAGAAGAGAAGAATTACAACCAAATAGGCTTGACGTTGAAATCTCCTCCAACTGGGTCAGCAGCTAAACATGCCTTGCAAAGTGACTTCCCCTCTCAATAATCCGGTAGCATAACTTCTCTCTCAGCTCTCACTATCAATCCAGTATAATCTTAGCTCACCTTAGCTCTTGCAAAAACTAGTTGATTCAATGCAGGGTGACAGTTATTTATAGATGGAGGAGGAGGAGGTATTCATTATATCCGGACACCTACTGAAGATTTGGCATTGTCCCATAATAGCCTTTGAACTGAGTTATCATGGATGAAAAAGACGACACTCGACCACTTCCATGGAATTTTTCCCCAGAGAACTGCATGAGCAATGGAGGAAAAAACATTTCAGTGCGCACTGGCCAAAAATCATGACCAATTTTGGGTGGCGCGGGCTTTTTTCTATGACAGGGCATCCATGGGCACGCCCTCTTTGAAGGAACTGAGCCATTGGCATGGGTTAGACACTGTGGACCCGCGCTAATGGAAAAAGGGCATTTTTTAGGGTTAATCTTCAAGGGGTGTCTTCAAGGATTTTGAAGTTCATACTTAGGAGACTCCAATGCAAGTGTTTTTAAGTTGTGTCACTGGTCATAGGTCCACAAGTGCGTCCTCCAGTGTGCAACAAAAGGGGTAACAAGGACGGTGACCAACGGTGACAAATTACTGCGTAACAGATGCCCCCTGAAGCATGAGCCTCGAGAGAGAGAGAGGTGAAGTGCTTTACAAGATCATATCTAGCCGCCGCTGAGAATCTGCATGGAGATATACAGTATGATAGTTCAAATACATGATATATGTGGCATGGACGCAGCCATCCATTGAAAGAGTATATAATGATCAAGATCCGTAGTATGGACGCAGCCATCTAGTTAGGATCGATGAATAGACTCAGGTATGGTCGCAGCCATCCAGTGAAAGAGTCATGTATCAAAATCACGCCTGGATTACAACAGACACAATCCAGGGTCTTGCGCTCCACCTCAACCCGAACACAAGTACAAGTCCAAGCATGTGAACATGTAAGCTGAAGTCGAACATGCTTGGACATCGTCTGATTACCAGTCAATAATGAAAACTGTTAACAGACGCGAGAGGTACCACCAATAATGACAATGGCCCTCAAGGTACTATAGGTACAGTCTATGGCGTGTGAATGCATGAGCCGACGTCGAACACCCGTAGAGTTATCCGATCAGAGGCCAATGTTGAAAACCTCGCGTCGAATACGAAGAACCTGCCATTGAGGCATGCAGGCTCCAAGGTACCAGAAGGGAGTCTCTAGGTCACTTTCCTGGATAATGAGCTGAAGTCGACAGGAAGTGATCTTCGTTGAAGGTGGGTGATAATGTTTCCCACATCATCGACACGAGACTGGAAGAGACAATGTTTTGAAGTAAGATTTATGAACTATCAAGCGGAGGGGGTTTATTTCAGAGGTCAACTTCTCTTTGAACATATCGGCGACACGACAATGGAGTTGGCAGTATTTGACGTCAATGGATCTGAGGTCATGATGACGTGGCAATGAGCAAATGAGAGGTCAAATAGGATCACCCGAACCCATGGAGGCAAGTGGAAATGAAGTGAGATATCCCCACCCTGACACGAAAGCAGAACGGTGCCATGTTCAAGAGCGACATACTGACGACACGACTATAATTACGGTTCCAAAATTTTGTTTTTCCCCCGCCATTTCTGGCGAGTACCCAAATTATTTTTAACAAGCTTGATGGGGATAGCATATGCTTGTAGTATAAGTTCGACCTTCGGTCGATTCCAACCTAGTAAAAGTTTAATGAGCCCTAGGGAGGAGAAGCTCAAGTCTCGTCATAACGACGAGTCCAATGTCCTCAGGGTTTAACGAGTCCGACATAGGTAAAACTCGGAGTCTTTTTCATATTTAGAGAGTTTGAAAAAGACACGGAAAAGAAAACTACAGAGGTTCTTTTTCGTAGAGTTGTGTCTCTCGAGCCCGAAAAAGCGTAAAATGATACCCGAAAGAACCGCCCGATCATTACGACCGAGTAGTACTTTTCCTGAGTAGTGATTTCGACCTGAAAAAGTAGAAAATGGATCAAAATCACATCGTTTCATAACCATTAACGAGTTTGAAATGACAAAAACCCTTTAATCTTTTTATATTTTAACGGTTGATAAAAGAACTGAAAACGACCGCCCCTTAGTAACCATTTAACGAGCCAAGAGGGAAAACTTGACGATCTTTTCCGCTTTAAAAGGTCAGGAAAAGAGCTGAAAGCGGACCATTAGTAACATTTTCTTATGTTTTACCGAGCTTGAAAAAGTTAAAAAGATGCTCGTTTAGACTGCACCAGACCCTGTCATCATTCGACCAACAACGTAAAACCTATTTCGACACGAAAATACCCTAAAAATACTTAAATTTAACACTTCTAATGTATTTTTAGGTTAAAATAGTGCTATAAATAGTAAAAAAGTAAAAAACAAATTTACTTTTCACTTTTTACCTTATGAGTTCATTGTTGGAGGGTTTCTAGTGCAAAATTCACCTGCTAATTGTGACCAATCCAGGACACAGTTCGAGTCGCCGTCTGCAACAGGTAAGAAGCCTCATCCTAAGCTTCATTTTCATCCCATTTTTTCTAGTTTTCATCCACATTTTAGGTCCCTGCAAGGGGATTTAAAAAAATTTAGGTCCGCGCCATTGGCGCGGGTTTCCGGCACGGGACCGCGCCAATGGTTGAAATTTCCTATAGAGGCCGCGCCATTAGCGCAGCTGTTTTAGAAATAGTCGCGCCAATGGCGCGACTTCAATTTTTGCCAAATTGGACTGTTAAAGTTGCAAATTTCTTTCAAATTATATCTTAATATTTACCTAATGATTTAAATTTGTCCTTTGTTTGCAGGATTTTGCCAAAAATGGTGCTAGAATGGAAAGAACGAGAGCACAGCGAAGTTGATGCCCTAGCTTTGGCAGATGATGAATGTATGACTGCATTGAGAGAATGTGGACTCAAAAAATTCTTTCATACCTCCTACCTACGCGCACAACCTGAGCTACTACGTTTCATAGTAGACACTTGGGACGTAGAGGATCAGGTGTTCCGCCTGAAGGACCAGACATTGGAATTGGATGTTTCCGATGTCTATTTTATTACAGGTTTATCGCGACGGGGTGCGCGTCCCATTCTGATAGGCAGTCGACCTTCTGCAGAGAAGATCGAGGAGGTGAAGGATAGAATATGTCCTGATGCACGTTTTGGTGTGAATAGCAAGAAAATAGATATCAACACGATTCCCAGATTGGTTCTGCGAATTATCTTGTTTACCATTACCCGGGCAGCAGGTATACAGGCACCCCATGAGGCCAGCAAGAATCATTTGTTGTTGGCCACCGAGTGTCTCCATCCTACAGTGTTTGATTGGGCTACAGCAGTGACGACCAATATCAAACGACAGCTTACCAAGTGTAAACAAGGTGGAAACAAATAGTTTGGGTATGGGTCAATTCTAGTGACCTTCTTTCTAGAGCAGCTGCCGATTTTTCGGGTACCTGGAGGGATAGTAGCGGATCCAGTGCTGAGGGAGCCGAGGTTGCATCGGTGGGCAGAAGTTATGCCCAGAGGAGGAGGGGGCCAACAGATGTCGTGGAAGCCCGAGTTCTTCATCTGGCTCCGACATCAGATGATAGTCGTTTAGGACTGGTCCTATGCGGGCACGGATTTCACCGGATATCCTGATCTCCCTCTACCTGACGGAGAGGATTGGGATGAGGAGCTGGGTAAGAACTCTGTGTTTTTTAATATTTTTGTGTATTTAAATTTTTTTTGTTAATACATGTCTATTTCTAACAGCGTCTACATGTGTATACAGATGTTGGCGCAGAGCGACCAGCTGACGTGCCCCACAATGTGCGTAGAGCACAACCCGCAGTAGACCCTCAGATAAAGGGTGAGGATGATCTTGTGCAGAACCTTGAGGCACTAACTCGAGGTATCCCAGACTACGGCATATTGGCATATGTGCCTAGAGCTTACCAGAGGCATACGGTGGGGGTGTCTACTCGTGTTCATCATCTGTTGAGACGTTTGGTACGATCAGTGACATGCTATCACGAGCATAACCGTGCTTAGACATCTAGGTTTCATTTTTGTACATTTTTTAGGAGTACAATGTCAGCAGGTGTATAGACTTTTGACATGTATTATTTTTTGTAACGCGCGGGGCGCGAACACTTTGACTCACGCATATATATATACATATCAATTTTTTGGATGGATCTTGTACATGTGATGATGTTGTAATTATGCTATGCAAATGTATCAGTTGCATAACATGTGACCCATGTGTTTTTGTATTTTTATATGCTTATGTTTATTCCTAGATGGATCTTGTACATGTGATGATGTGTTTTATATGCTATGCGACTGCTCGACACATACGTAATCTAATGTATCTATAGCATAAAACAAACGACCCATTGGAATGTATTTACACGCATATACTTTATACAAAATTTTATTTTTATACAAGCTTAAAAGCACGTGGCATACATGCAAACTATGCTTGATGGGAAATGGAACGGGCATGCCCCCAAACATCGTGTATCAATCCGAGGTATATGCCCCCCAAGCTTCAGTCCATTGAAAATGGGTTGAAGGTTGACTAAATAGTTATGTGTCCGAAAAATACGAACACACGTTTCATTGTTTTAACGCGGTTGACATAATGGTTATGAACTATCCTTGTAGATAAACAGTTTCATTATTTTAACGAGGTTGATACATGAGCAAAACTATCCTCGACACTTGTTTCATTGTTTAACGAGCTTGACACAAGATCAAGAACTATGCTCGACACTTGTTTCATTATTTAACGAGCTTGACACAAGATCAGAAACTATGCTCGACACTTGTTTCATTGTTTAACGATCTTGACACAAGATCAGGAACTATGCTCGACAGAATGCAAACCCATTGGAGTGAATCAAAGTCTGATGCACAAACAGGGCTTTGCTTCTTCTTCGACTGGACCGTTCATTTTTTAAGGAGCTTGACATAGGATGATGAACTATGCTCCGACCAATCATGTTTCATTTCTTAACGAGGTTGCCACAAGATTAAAACTATCCTCGAGACACCTTGTTTCATTTTTTAGGGAGCTTGACAGAGGGAAAACTATGCTCCGCCCGATCTTCATCATAATGAAGAGGAAGTCGGGGCTTCCAGGAGTGGTGCTCCTGATGGGAGATTAAAGCAGTGGAAATTGGGATCCAATGCCCCCAAAACACTATTGACGATGTCAGTAGTGCTGGATAGGGGCGGGGGAGAGGTACTCACATAGTTGACCTGCGGGGAGGCAGATACAACTGGTGGATGAGAACCGAGAGGAGGTGACAATGGCACAGGGGGGCTAAAGAACGATAATTGGTCAATAGTGATAATCCTTCCATTGTGTGGAAATCAGAGCACACAGAAAAGCGAAGAAACGATAGCCCCCATGGCATAAATATAGTCACGACCAAGGAGAAAATTGTTACCGAGAGCACTTTGGATAACTATTACGTCGATATAGACGGTTTTGCCTCCCAGAGTAATAGGGAGCTGTGGGAGGACTTCGAGAGATGGACATGCTCTTCCGTCAAAATCCAACAGGGTATGCATGACCGGCCTAAGCGGCGGGGAACCGAGAGCTTTCCAAGTAGTATACGGCATGAGACTGACCGACATGCCTTCATCCAAAACGGTGCTAGGTAGGGCCGTGTCATAGGCATGCACAGTAATCTGAAAAGGTACATGGGATGGAAGGCGGTAAGTGGTCAGGTGACTCCAATCAAAGGAGATAGCTGAATTGCTTGGTGGGTGAATCATATGATTGCCCCCTTGCTCAAACGGAGTCGAAGAAGGACCCTCTGAGTCAATAAGGATAAGAGGATCGTCGTCAGACTCAGAAGAATCTGATGAGACATGAAGAACCTGTTTATGACTGTCGTCTAGAACAGGTTGGTCAACTGGTGGTAAACTCGAACTGACACGATCGCCGACCAATGGTTGGTCGGGAACAGGCTGGGTAGAGCCAGGAGCAGGAAGAGGAGACTGAACAAGAGAGGTATGCAAACAACCTTGTTGTTAGTAGAAGGACAATCTGCAGTTGCAGAAAGACGCTGATATCCAGCGGGGAGTTGGGGTGAGGGATATGCAAGACTTTCCAACACAGAGGAGGCTTTGTCCATGAGTTGGCAAAGGTGAAGGAAATGATTGCCTTCACAAAGTTTGCAAGGGAATCGAATCTTCCCTTTTCCCTTAGTATTCCCAACTACGGAGGTAGCATCGCCGTGAGCGTTGGTGGACGATGAGGGATGGGCTCGATCACGAGACCATATTCTTAAGACCCTGGGAATGCCAAGACAATCACGAAGAAGATGGTTTTCCTTGCATAATCTGCAAGGAAACTTAACCTTGGGCGGAGGAGTGGGAAGGAGTTCGTCTTCCGTTGTCCGTGGTGGAACAACAGTTGTGCTTGTAGTCGTTATTGTGTTTGTAACCGTTCCCTTGTTTGACTTCTTCTTCTTTGTCTTCATCTTCTTCTTGTTAGCCACCTGGGTACTCGAAACGAGACTTTCGCCAGGCGAAGCAGAATAAGGAGACGTTGAAGTAGGTTTTGAAGGGGTGGGGTCTACCTTCGGTTCAACAGGATGTTGAGCAGGTGGAGGGACTGATGTAGTATCAGCCGACACAGTAGGGACCACAGAGTTTGAAAATAGCCAAACTGGTAACCCGACAGTTAACCCTGGAAGGGTTAATGTTGCCATATAAAGAGCACCAACATTTCTAGGAGTAGGGAAACAACCAGCATTCCCATCAGGTGGGGAACTTAGGTTGATGAATCCTGGAAAGGTTTCCATATTAACACGAAATCCTACTCAAGCTAGCGCACACAAGATCCAACTAGGTAATGTGATCGTGGCCAGATAAATTATTAAGACACTTGACTTGACCTTTTCATCTTTAAAGAGTCGAGAAAAGGACGAAAAGATGACTCTAGTCTCCTTCGATTGTTTAATGAGCACGAAGTGACAAGCTGCTCACTTACACCTTTTCTGTTAGACAGTCTTAAAAGGATCAAAAGCTGACTACTCTGGAAATCTAGGTAAAAGGGTTTGCCAAACAATCTGTAAAACGACTTATACACCTTAGCAATCAGAAGATCACCAAGGACTTCCCGTACTGCAGTCAATCTTCCCGAATGCTTTGTTCAGTGCATTACGGTTTGTAGGGCGGCAGACTCAACTTCCTATGGATCAAAGGTTGTAAGCCTATAGGGGTATCCCAATTTATACTCGACGGTACGTGGGAGCACAGTCCGTACTGGTACCTATCGTTTCACCGTGGAGGAATCACTCAACCACTCAATGATAAACTACCAGGCTTAACGACGCCGGAACACGTCTCTAGCCTAGACCTCTAGAATGTGAGCGTTAAGTTTCAATGCGTTGTTAGGTTCATTGAATTAATTTTATTGTTCATCTTCGATTAAGTCTCAGTTTCTGGTCTTAGCGTATGTAATCTCTCGAAATGTCCTAAATGCAACAATATGCGAAAATTGTATTCGTTTCGTTTTGATGAATTCTAACTACAGAAGAGTTAAGAGGTTCAAACAAACAAAACGATCCCAAAAATCCTAATGCAGCTAATAACAAGAAAGGAAAAATCTTTTCATTTTCTTTTTAAAAGCAAAAAATTAACATAACATGCTAATTGACGAAAAGCAAAAAATCTTTTTTCTTTTCTCTGAAAAATATAATAATGCACTTAATGGATTTCAAGAGATATTCACAACTATATAATTCATTCCAAAGAATCTATAGCCAGATCTGAAACATGAACAATCACCCAGCAAAGAAAAGAAAAACCAAGATCTTCAAAGAACTATGTAAGCTAAGTCACAATGAAGTCAGGTAAAAACAAGCAAACTAAAAGCGAGACACTTGCAGCATGAAATGTAAAACTCATATAACCACCAGAAGAATATGGAAATCTATCAATAAAATGACCGGATCTGTAAATCATCAATCCAACAGAAGGCTCGATAACACAAAACCACAAAGGCCAAGATGTAAAATCGATGGACAAAGGCGAACAACTGAAGGATGGGAAAAGCCACCAGCCAAAGAATAGCCCAACAGACTTCCAGGAGGTATAAAAAGAGCAGAAAGACACAGAACCAAGCTTAAGAGACTAGAAAACAAGCTTATTAAAAAACTTAACCAGTGCGGCGCGACTGTAAGTCTGAAACTCATGCTAAACAGAGATTGGCGCGAGTTGTCTGAGAGCAACACGCGCCAACCAACGCGACTGTTCAAAGAAAAAACGCGCTGGCAGAGTTTGCCAGGCAAAAAGACAGAACGGATGGTCTCAGGCTTGGCTTCTAGTATCTAGACAGAGCCAGCAAGTAAAACAGATAGCAAAAACTCTAACCAAGAAAATTATTCAGTCAGATAAATGAGAGAAAAACGACATGCGAGGCAAGATTGAGATTGTCCAGTTTGTAAACCGACCCGGAGATCGACTGAAGTGGCATTGATCTACTTCACTTCTGCATAGAAGAAGTGTTTCGAAGGCTACCTGGCCGCTTTTCAGACTCCGTCCACAATTTACAAATCAAACAATACAAACACAATCAACAACCAACTCCCCAGTGGAGTCGCCAAATTGTTGGGTAGGTAAATCCCCTCTGCGGACAGAGGCGATCCCACTAGCCCGACAGGGGTCTAGCGACAATCACACACGCTACACGCAAGTTCCTAATTGCATAATTTCAAGATTGATCAGAAAGATCTACCTGGAATCCAACGCTATTTGTTGTGGAAGAAACGCCGCTCCCGTCCTTTAGCTTTGGCCGGTCACTATCCTTACGCTCCACGTATGGACACCTGCACAAATAAAGAACAATCTGACACAAGCGTAAAATCCAGTATCGCACAATTATATATCATTCAAGCAGGATATAACTCAAATATCATAAGAAGAATATGTGAGTGGAACCATAATGACAGTTGTTCATTATTCAATAAAAGAAGAGAAGAATTACAACCAAATAGTCTTGACGTTGAAATCTCCTCCAACTGGGTCAGCAGCTAAACATGCCTTGCAAAGTGACTTCCCCTCTCAATATTCCGGCAGCATAACTTCTCTCTCAGCTCTCACTATCAATCCAGCATAATCTTAGCTCACCTTAGCTCTTGCAAAAACTAGTTGATTCAATGCAGGGTGACAGTTATTTATAGATGGAGGAGGAGGAGGTATTCATTGTATCCGGACACCTACTGAAGATTTGGAATTGTCCTAGAATAGCCTTTGAACTGAGTTGTCATGGATGAAAAATACGACACTCGACCACTTCCATGGGATTTTTCCCCAAAGAACTGCATGAGCAATGGAGGAAAAAACATTTCAGTGCGCGCTGGCCAAAAATCATGACCAATTTTGGGTGGCGCGGGCTTTGTTCTGTGACAGGGCATCCATGCACGCGCCCTCTTTGAAGGAACTGAGCCATTGGCGCGGGTTAGACACTGTGGACCCACGCTAATGGAAAAAGGGCATTTTTTAGGGTTAATCTTCAAGGGGTGTCTTCAAGGATTTTGAAGTTCATACTTAGGAGACTCCAATGCAAGTGTTTTTAAGTTGTGTCACTGGTCACAGGTCCACAAGTGCGTCCTCCAGTGTGCGACAGCAGGGGTAACAAGGACGGTGACCAACGGTGACAAATTACTGCATAACAAGTGTTATAAAACCTCAATCCTAAACTCTAAACACTAAACCTCAAACCGTAAACCCGAAACTCTAAACCCTAATAATTTTATAACATTTTAAAAAACATATTGTAACTTCTATTTAAGTGTTTATTAAAATCATTTACTAAAGTGTTATATACCCTAAACTCTAAACACAAAACCTCGAGCCATAATCCCTAAACTCTAAACCCTAAGCATTTTATAACATCTTAAAAAAATTTCTAACTTTTAAGAGGATTTACTAAACTCTTATGAACCCTAGACTCTTAAACCTGAAACCTGAGCAATTCATAACATTTTAAAAAGTGTTTTTTAACTTTTATTTAAGTGTTTATTATAAGAATTTACTAAAGTCTTATAAACCCTAAACCCTAAGCATTTTATAGCATTCTAAAAAGCGTTTTGTAACTTTTACTTAAGTTTTTGTTATATTAATTTACCAAGGTGTTATAAACCCCATGCCATAAAAGCTAAACCCTAAACTATAAACCCTAAACCGGAAAAACCTAAACCCTAAACGCTAAACCATAAGCCTTTTATAACATTTCAAAAAGCATTTTGTAACTTTTATTTAACTGTTTATTAAAAAAATTTACTAAAGTGTTACAAACCCTAAACCCCAAACCCTAAACCATATATCTTATACCCTAAAACCTAAACCCTAAGCATTTCATAACATTTTAAAAAGTGTTTTGTAACTTTTTTTTACGTGTTTATTAAAAGAATTTACTAAAGTGTTATAAAATTTAAACCCTAATCCTTAAGACCTAAACGCTAATTAATTTATAACATTTTAAAGAGTGTTTTGTAAGTTTTATTTAAGTTTATACTAAAATCATTTAATAAATTGTTGTAAACCCTATACCCTAAATGCTAAAGCCTAAGAATTTTATAACATTTTAAAAACTATTTGTAAATTTTATTTAAGTGCTTATTAAAAGAATTTACTAAAATGTTATAAACCCTAAATCATAAACCCTAAACCCAAAAACCCAATCCCTAAACCATAAAACCTAAGAATTTTATCAGTATCTATAATAAGGGAAGACCACACCTCAGTATGTGAGTGTAGGACGAAGAAAACCCTAAACCCTAAACCCTTGTTTTTCCACCCTTATTCTTAAACCTTTTTCCTTTTATTTATTTTTCTTCATAACTCCTCAAGTCTCCATGGGATGATTCATTAAGTGTAATATGTAGCAGCTTAACCCTAAACCCCAAAACATAAACCATAAATGCTAAACCCCAAATCCTAAGCAATAAACCCTAAGCATTTTATAACATTTTAAAAAGTGTTTTGTAGCTTTTATTTATGTGTTTATTAAAACAATTACTCAGGTCTTATAAACCTGAAACCATGAACCCTAAACAAAAAATCTTAAAACTTAAAACCTAAGAATTTTATAGAGTGTTATAAAACCTAAACCATGAACCCCAATACCTAAAGCCTAAACCGCAAACTCTTAACCCTAAACCTTAAACCCTTAACCCAAAACCCTAAATCCTAAACCCTAAATTCTAAACCCCAAACCCTAAACCCTAAGAATTTTCTAACAATTTTAAAAATGTTTTTTAACTTATATTTAAGTTTTTACTAAAAATGTTTACTAAAGTTCTATAAATCCTAAACCCTAAATTTTTAACCATAATCCCCTAACACTAAACCTTAAACTATAAGCCCTAAACCCTAAGTATTTTATAACATTTTAAAAAGTGTTTTGTAACTTTTATTTAAATGTTTATTAAAATAATTTACTAAAGTGTTATAATCCCTAAACCCTAAACTCTAAACCTTAAACGCTAGACTTAAAACCCTAAACCCTCCACACTTTATAGCATTTTAAAAATGGTTTTGTAACTGTTATGTAAGTGTTTATTAAAAGAATTTACTAAAGTATTAGAAACGATAAACCATAAACCCTAAGATTTTTATAAACATTAAGCATTCTACCCTAAACCCTAAACCGCAAACCCTAAACCCTACACGATAAACCCCAAACCATAAATTGTAAACCATAAATGCTAAACCATAAATGCTAAGAATTTTATGACATTTTAAAAAGCGCTTTATAAATTATGGAAGTATTATAAACCCTAAATTCAAAACCCTCAACCCTATACACAAAATCCAAAACAATAAACCTCAAACCCTTAACTCTAAACCATAAACTCTAAGCATTTTATAACGTTTTACAAAGTAGGCTGTAACTATTATTCAAGTGTTTATTAAAATCATTTACTCAACTGTTATAAACTCTAAACTTGAAACCCCAAACCATAAAGCCTAAAGCATAAACCCTAAATCCGAAGAATTTTATAACATTTTGAAAATCATTTTGTAACTTTTATTTAAGTAATTTTTAAAGAAGAATTTACTAAAGTGTTATAAACCCAAAAACCTAAACCCTAAACCTAAAATCCAAAACCCTAAACCCTAAGCATTTTATAGCAATTTAAAATCTTTTTGGAACTTTTACTTGAGACTTTATTAAAACCATTTACTAAGGTCTTATAAACCATAAACCATAAATCCCAGAGGCCAAACCATAAACAATAAACCCTAGGCATTTTATATCATTTTAAAAGGAATTTTGTAGCTTTTACTTAAGCCTTGATTAAAACCATTTACTAAAGTCCTATAAACCAAAAACCATAAACATTAAACCCTAAACCCTAATCATTTTACAACATTTTAAAAATCATTTTGTAAATTTTATTATAATGTGTATTAAAATAATTTACTAAAGCACTATAAACCGTAAACACTAAACCCTAAACTCTAAACCCAAACCTGAAACCCTAAAATATAAACATTAAATCCTAAACTCTAAGGATTTTATAACACTTTAAAAAGGGTTTTGCAACATTTATTTAAGTGTTTATTAAAATAATTTACTGAACCCCTATAAAGCCTAAACCTTAGACCCCAAACCATGAACCCCAAACCCTAAATACAATAATTTTATAAAATTTTAAAAAGTCTTTTGTAACTTTCATTTAAGTGCTAAATAAAAGCATTTTCTCAAGTGTTATAAACCCTAAACCCTCCTAAAACCTAAACCCAAAACCCTAAACCCTAAACTCTAACTATTTTATAACATCTTGAAAAGTGTTTTGTAACTTTTATGTAACTTTCCAGTAAAATAATCTACTAAATTGATACATTCCCTTAAACATAAGCCGTGAACCGTACACCCAAAACCCTAAACCCTAAACCATCATTTAAAAACATTTAAAAATCATTTTGTACCTTTTACTTAAGTGTTTATCAAAATAATTTACTAAGGTGTTATAAAACCTAAACCCTAATCCCCAGACACTACACCTGAAACCCTAAAACCTAAACCCTATGTATTTTATAACATTTTAAAAATAATTTTATAAATTTTATTTCTGTTTATTAAAAGCATTTACTAAAGTGTTATAAACCCTAAAACCTAAACCCTAATAATTTTGCAACATTTTAAAAAGTGTTTCATAACTTTTATTTAAGTGTTTACTAAAAGCATTTTTTAAAGTGTTATAATCCTTAAACCATAAACCGGAAACCCTAAACCCTAAACCCCCAAATCCTAAAACCTAAACTGTAATCATTTTATAATATTTTAAAAAACATTTTAAAATTTTATTTAAGTGTAAATTAAAATAATTTACTAAAGCGTTATAAATCGTAAACCCTAAACCATAAACCATAAACCCTCAAGACTAAACCCGAAACAATAATTTTAATTTTAACATTTTAAAAAGTGTATTGTAACTTTACTGTGATAAATCCTAAACCATAAACGCAGAACCATAAACCCTAAAACCTAAACCCTAAACCTGAAATTCTAAATCCCAAACGATAAACCCCAAAGGGTAAACCCTAAACACTAATAATTTTATAACATTTTAGAAAGTGTTATGTAACTTTTATTTAACTTTTTATTAAAATAATTTAGGAAAGTGTTATTAAACATAAACCCTAAACCCCAAACCCTATATCTTAATGTTTAAAACCTAAAGCATAAAACCTAAAATAATTTACTAAGTTCTTATAAACTCTAAACCCTAAACTCCAAAACCTAAATAATAAACCCTAAGCCCTAGACCACAAACCCTAAAACGTAAGGATTTTATAACATTTTAAAAATTGTTTTGTAACTTTTGTTTAATTGTTTACTAAAACAATTTACTAAAGTTCTATAAACCCTAAATCCTTAATCCCTAAACCCTTATCCTTAAACCCAAATCCCAAACCCTAAACCCTAAAACACCCTAAACCCTGAAAATCCCAAAAAACCCTAAACCCTAAAAATCATTTTTTAAACTTTTTTATAAGTGTTTATTTAAAGAATTTATTAAATTATTAGAAACCATAAATCCTAAACCCTAATACCCACACCCCCAACCTAAACCTAAACCCTAAACCAAAAGCACTTTATAACATTTTAAACCCAAAACCTTGATCATTAAGTATTTTATGACATTTTAACAAGTGTTTGTAACTTTCTTTAATTGTTTATTTAAGGAATTTACTAAATTGTTATAAACTCTAAACCCTAAGAATTTTATTACAATTTAGCAAGCATTTTGTAACATTTTAAAACCCTAAACCCTAAACATTTTATAACATTTAAATAAGTGTTTTGTAACCTTTTTAAAGCGTTTATTAAAAGCATTTATGAAAGTGTTATAAATCCTAATTCCTAAAACCTACACCCTAAGAAATCTATAACTATTTAGCAAGTGTTTTGTAACTTTTTCTAAGTGTTTATTAAAAGAATTTATTGAACTGTTACAATACCTAGACCCTAAACCCTAAACACTAAGCATTTTATAACCTTTTAAAAAGCATTTTGTAACTTTTTTAAGTGGTTATAAAAACAATTTACTAAAGTCTTGTGAACCCTAAGCCCTAAACTTTAAGCATTTTTTAACATTTTATACCTTAAACCTAAACTCTAAGCATTCAATGACATCTTAACAAGATTTCTTAACTTTTTTTGAAGTGTTTATTAGGAGCATTTACTAAAATGTTATAAACCCTAAATCCTAAACCGTAACCATTTTATAACATTTTAAACCCAAAACCATAACCCTAAAGCATAAACTCTAAACCCTAAGTATTTTATAACATTTTAACAAACATTTTCTTACCATTTTTTTAGTGTTTATTAAAAGAATTTACTAGTGTTATAAACCCTAAACCCCAAACCATGATCATTTTATAGAATTTTAAATCCTAAACGCTAAAGCCTAAGAATCTTATAACATTTTAACAAGTGTTTTTTTACTCTTTTTATGTTACTATTAAAATAATTTATCAAAGTGTTATAAATCCCAAACCCTAAACCATAAACCTATCCCTGAACACTAAGAATTTAACAACATTTTAAAATACATTTTTGTAACTTTTTTAAGTGTTTATTAAAAGCATTTAATAACGTGTTATAACCCTAAACCCTAAAACGAAGGAATTTTATGACCCATTAAAAATACTTTTCAACTTTTATTTAAGCGTTTATTAAAATAATTGACTAAGGTGTTATAAAACCTAAACCCTAAACCCTAAACCCTATAAACTAAACCCTAAACCATAGGCATTTTATAATGTTTTTAAAAGCGTTTTATAACTTTTGTTTAAGTGTTTATTAAAAGAATTTACTAAATTTTTATAAACCTTAATCCATATACCCAAAAACCTAAATTCCCAAATCTAAACCCTAAACCCCAAGCGCTAAACCCTAAACCATAAACCCTAAGAATTTTATAACAATTTAAGAAGAGTTTTGTAAAGTTTATTTAAGTGATTATTAAAAGCATTTACCAAAACATTGTAGACTGTAAACACTAAACCCTAAACCTAAACCCAAAACCCCAAAACTTAAACCCTAAGCCCTAAACTCTAAACCCTAAATCCAAACCCTAAACCCTAAACACTAATCATTTTATAACATTTCAAAAAGTAGTTTGAAACTTTTATTTAAGTGTTTTTTAAAAGCATTTAAACTCTTATAAATCCTAAACCCTAACATCTAAACCCCAAATCCTTTACCATAAATGATAAACCTTAAACCCTAAATGACAAACCGTGAATATTAAACCCTAAACCCTCAACATTTTATAAAGTTTTAAAAATCATTTTGTAATTTTTATTAAAGTGTTTATAAAAATAATTTACTAAAGTGTTATAAACCTTGATAAACCACAAACCCTAGATCCTAAACCCTAAACTCTAAACCTAAAACCCTAAACCCTACACTCTAAACCCTAACCCCTAAACGTTAAACCCTAATAATTTTATAACATTTTAAAAATCATATTGTAACTTCTACTTACGTGTTTATTAAAATCATTTACTAAAGTGTTATAAACCCTAAACCCTAAACTCTAAACGCCAAAGTCCAAACCATAAACCCTAAACCCTAAGCATTTTATAACATCTTAAAAAAATTTTAACTTTTATTTAAGTGTTTATTAAGAGGATTTACTAAAATCCTATAAACCTTAGACTCTTAACGTTAAACCCTAAGCAATTTATAACATTTTAAATTATGTTTTTTAAGTTTTCTAAAAGTGTTTATTATAAGAATTTACTAAAGTATTATAAACCCTAAACCTTACACCTTAAGCATTTTATAACATTTTAAACCCAAAACAATAAACCCTAAAGCCTAAAATCTAAACCCTAAGTATTTTATAACATTTTAACAAATGCTTTCGTACTTCTTTTAAAGTGTTTATTAAAATAATTTACTAAAGTTTTATAAACCCTAAATCCTAAATCCTAAGCATTTTATAACATTTTAACAAGTGTGTTGTAACATTTTTTTATGTTCTTATTAAAGTAATTTATCGAAGTGTTATAAATCCCAAACTCTAAACCATAAACCCTATCCCTAAACACCGTGAATTTTATAACATTTTAAAATAATTTTTTGTAACTTTTTAAAGTTTTTATTAAAAGAATTTAATAATGTGTTATCACCCTAAACTCTCAACCCTAAGGATTTTATAACATTTAAAAAAGAGTTTTAATTTTTTTTTAAGTGTTTATTAAAATAATTTACTAAATTAGCATAAACCCGAAACCCTAAACCTTAAACACTAAACAATAAACCACTAAACCCAAACCCTAAACCCTAAAACCTAAGCATTTTCTGATCTATTAAAAATAATTTTATAACTCTTATTTAAGTGTTTATTAAAAGAATTTACTATGGTGTTATAAACCCTAAACCCTAAACCCTAAACAATATAAACTACACCTAAACCCTAATAATTTTATAACATTTTTAAAATCATTTTGTAGCTTTTATTTAAGTGTTTATTAAAGGAATTTACTAAATTGTTATAAACCTTAAGCCATACACCCTAAAACCTGAACCTCAAAACCTAAACTTTAAACACTATACCCAAAGCCCTAAACTCTAAACCATAAACCCTATCCCTAAACACTAATAATTTTATAACATTTTAAAATGCATTTTTGTAACTTTTATTCAAGTGTTTATTTAAAT
>APFE030430512.1:0-14919 GCA_000404065.3 Pinus taeda
TCTAGCCTCTATCACTTTGATCTCTAACTACATCAATCCCACTGATTCCTCCCGCTACTATGTACTTTGGGCTCCCATAGCAAGTTATGATCCATGAGATAACACCTATCAATGACCCTGCCCAATTTCAGCCTTCATGGGACTATCACTTCACATCTCCCCACCTCACACCTGGAGGAATGGCTACATGTGATCCCTCTGCCCACTTCTCTAATTGCTCCTCCACAATTGTGGAGCCACAATTGTCTGAGACTTCTTCTGGGGCTGCATGTTGAGAGGTAATTTACTCTCCCTCTCAACCACCAAGTCTCTAACATTTATGTTGCTCCTCAAGGATTTTCATGCATCTTGAACCTCAAGAGCATACAGGTTCTTATCTTCTGAATCGATCGGTTTCACCTCTCGCGAATGTGTCTAAGGAAAACCTTTCCCTTACAAAACACAACATCATAGCCTTTGTCCTCCAACATCGCGACCGATACCAAGTTATTCTTCAGTCCAAGAACATACTTCACATCTGTCAAGGTGATAGGAGGTTCATGCTCCTTCTAAAAAGCAACTGTGCCCACTCTTGAAACACTATACCTTTCTTCATCACCCATCTCTATGCACATCTTGAGGTCTTTCTCCTTCAAGGCATTGAATAAACTTTTATTATCGTTCATGTGGAATGGGGCTCCACTGTCAATATACCATACACAACCTATCATCGATGACACCATGCATGCAATAAGGGTAAAGTCCATTTCGAACTGAGAGGCTAATGCTTCACCTTCCGATCCTTCCAAGGATCCATTCTTGGACTTATTCGATAGGAAATTTGTTGCATAATGTCCCATCTCGTGACAATTAAATCATCTCACTTTAGATGTGTCACCCATCTTCCCTCCATGAGAAGAATTCGATTTGGAATGGGAATACTTCCCCTTCCCTTTCCTTTCCTTACTCGCTAAGGCCAGATTTTCTTCATCATCATCCTTGGATGAAGAACCATCTCGTGTGCTCCTCCTGATATCATCCTGCATGAGATCTGACCATAGTTGCTCCCAATCCGACAGTTTCTCCCTTCCATTCACAGAGTCCTGGTAGTTATTCCAGCTCTTTGGAAGGCCAAGGAGAGCGAGGCTCACCATATCATCATCAGCAGCAGTTACTCCCACACTGCTAAGCTCATCTCTGCAGGTGGTGAGCTTGTTCAGATATGTGGAAGTAGTATCGCCATGTACCATCTTGATTCTTCGAAGCTTATCCTTGAGCACCAATTTCCTCTAGTCGCTATTGTTATGGTAGAGGTCCTTCAATGTCTTCCACATTAAATATGGAGTATCCTTCCCATGGAGACTGGAGACAATATGGTCTCGAACTCCCTCTAGGATGATCCATCTTGCCTTCGCCACACACTTCTTCCACTCAGCCAACTATTGTGCATTAGTTGAAGTTGGCTTTGGGATATCTTGATCAACGAAATCCTTCAAGCCATTGTCTTCTAATACAACCTCCATTCTATCTCTCCATGTGATGTAATTCGAGTTACCTTCCAAGGCATACTCGAGTCTCAAGCCATAGAATGCCATTGGCCAACCTTGAAGTATGATAAGAATTCAATTTTTCACCTGCAACCCCAAACTTCAAACTTTGAATTCTCTACTCCATATATTGTTCACAGCGTCGATAAACTTGGCTCTGAAACCATGTAGAAATTCTGCAAATTATCTAAAAATCTCGCTCTAAGACTATGTAGAAAATATGACTGTAGATTAACCCGATAATGCAATATAGCCAAAAAAAAAATACTGTAACCTACTTCTACTATGAATTTGTAGAAGCTTAAAGATTGAGCAAGATCGAGCTAAACACATATAACCATAAGAAGAAGAATCAATGCACATGAAACACAGAAAATACTCAGGGGAAAGCCTCAACTAAAAACCCCACTATCTTTATTATCATACAAGGTGGAAATACATCAAAATTATAGAAAGCCTTAGCTCCCATAGCTAGCCAACTCTCGGTACAATCCTCCTGGATGCTCACAGGCAAACCTGGCTTCTCACATGCCTTCCTCTCTACCCTTCAAGCTCATATTTCCTTGCGCAATTCCTCTGGGATGATCTCCTTCACCCAGTGGAACACTACGCTCACGCACTGCTCTAACACACTTTCAGAACTGTGCAATCCTCAAGGAACCTTCCCTTGACTGCATGCATGAGTTTCCTTTATAGAAAAACACATGCAACTGATAGTACACTATCCTTGACATTTAGCTCAACTGGGTCTTTCTCAAAATAGACATGCATGAGTTTCTGATGAGGGAATCTTCAGTTGTATGGAGTACACTGGTTGAGTGCATGATGCATCAACTGATTTTTAACTCACAATTAGTTCCTCAAATAGTTTGGAACTAATTTAACTGGACTTAACTCAGTAAACTGAGTTAACTAATTACAACTCAAATATAACTCAATCTTATCTCCTTAATCTAAGGAATAATTATTGCATGATTGCAGAAAGACTTCTAACTTCGACTTCTCCAACTAATTAATCCATAATGAATTAATTAATTATTTCCAAGCAGATGGTGAGACTAAATACGATTTTAATTCACAATTTTAATTTAAGGACAAATTAAAATTGGAATTTCTGGATTCTATTTTTATCATTTCTTGTTGTTATTTTCAACAAGAAGTGATTATGTCATGAAGAGCTATCAATCCTATTATGAAAGAGATGTAATGTATTGTCTTGTTATGTTATGTAACCATTTGACTGAGTCAAATTACATAAAAACATAAAAATAAAAGTAAAAATAAAATGGAATCAAAAAACAAAAACAAAAAATAGTAATTATAAATATTAATCAAAACCTTTTGATTTGGAAGGTATACATATATATATATATGAATGATTTGTTATCTCTTGTAGGAATCTTAGTACTCATCAAATTAGTATTGGAGGCAATTCTAGTATATTGGATGTCTTTGTTCTAGATACCTAAAGGTATATTAGGCTTAGTTTGAAAAATATGTTGTGGTTTTTTGTGAAGAGGCACAAAATAAGGCATAACTTTTTCTTGGGTTAGTTGGGAAAGGATTGCACTCCCAAAAAATGGGGTGGTTGGGGAATAAAAAATTTAAATTGTTTCTCTCATGCGCTTGATGCTAAAGTTGAATGGAGATTGTTATCTCCTGCTAGTTTATGGACAAAGGTTGTATCAAGGAAATATATTTACCCCCTCTTTGGAGGATTAGACCAGGAATCCAAATAAGAGGAAACTAAATATATCAACTATTTGGAAGGTCGTAATTGACTTGTTCAATATCATCGGTTCAAGTTTGGCATGGAGTGTGGGATCGAGTGAGCGGGTTTGAATCGACCTCAATCCATGGTTTATAAGTGGTGATCAACACATAATCCCCCCTATAGTTGTGACATTTTTGTTAAGAAGGGAAAAAGAACATTAAATCAAATAGTTGATTCAAACAACACATCTATTTAGGCACGAGGATGGTTATCGGCACAAAATCTCAATCTTCCTATAGAATGGCATGAACTGTGGAATAATTATACCAGACCCCTCACAAACTCTCATGTTAGGAATCTCGATAGAGAGGATGAACTACTTTGGATTCATTTTGTGCATGGGAGATACACCCCTAAAGAAGGATATATCTATCCATCTATATATATATATATTCTTACACTAAAAAGAACCTAAGGTATAGTCATGGTGGTGGAAGAATATTTGGAAACTGAAAAGTCCATCAAAAGCTTGACTATTTTTATGGTGTTTTATGGAAACAATATCCCTATAGGAGACAATCTAAAAAATATATCTTATCATGGTCCACCTTGGTGTGATTTATGATTTCTGCAAAGGTGACGAGGAATCTATAGATCATTAGTTTATTTCTGGTCCTATAACATCCCAGATATGGAGTATGATATCTCCTTAGAGAGTTTTATGAGCATGATCTAGATATGACATGGGTACACTATGATGAGAAATAGAGAAATCTGATTGGTATAAAATCCCATATATAGTTGGGACCGAGATTCTTTCATATATTGAGACAATGTAGTTGTATGAGACAAGATTAGGCTTGTGGTTGGTACCTCCTTGATAGGAAGGATGAATATGGCATCCTTTTGTAATTTATATGATTATTTATGTTCTAACATGGTATTGTATTTGATGCCCTGTATGAACAAGAGACAATTGTTATTGATTCATGTTGATTTCCAAATACATCGTTGATTGAGGACACTGAGCCAACTCTTCCTCCCCTATTTGAGCTCCCAAGGTGTGGAATTGAGATAGAGGGCTCCTTGGGTTGAGGGAACTCTGTATAATAGGGTGTACCCCTATCTGTTACCCACAAGGTTGGAGATGATGCTCCTCTATCTTCATAGGGTTGGATATGTTGCTCCCCCATTTGGTCTATGCAGAGTATACCCCAATTAGCATCATACTCACAAGATGGGCTTGTTGGGAATACCGCTCCGTGTATGTCCAATAAGTTGAGAGTGTACATGGGGTGTACAACCCAAGTTCATTATGATGCATGTGTTCTACAACATGACTACTTAGAGTCATCGATGGGAAGATCAATATGCAATAGGATTCGGTTGAGATAACCGTATGTGGTCATGGGTTGAGAATGAGCTCCCCAATGTGATTTCAGGGTTGATATGTGCTCCCCTGTGTGTTTTGATATCTTATTGCTCAATATGGGGTTGTAGATGTATAGCTCCCCCATGAGATTCAGGGTGGAGATGTGCTCCTCGATTTGGTTCCAGGTTGAGATGTGCTCGTTGATGATATTCTCTCTAGTGATGATGCGGGTCGAAGATCTATCTCCCCACTCATATTCTAGGTAGTTGTCCGTTGATCGATATTTTAGGTAGTAGCCCACTGGCAAAGATTCTGGGTAGTAATTTCATGAATAGAGGGTGGTAACTTAAGCTCCACTTCGATAACAAATTCTTCTTCTTTTAGATTCGAGAATGTTCAACATATGAGCAAGGAAAATCAAGATATAAGAAGGAATAAGAAAGATATGAATCAAGATGATTTGAGATGATGGGATAATTGAGATAGGGCATATGATGTTTGGATGAGATATTGATTGATGGAAAAATATTGGAAGGTGGAATTCTCCCTAGTTAAGAGGGAGTGTTAAACATATGCAACTACGTTCCAATTCCAATATGGAAAGCTCAATTTAAGGCAATAATGATTTCATTGAATCCCTCTTTTCGAGAGGACCAAAATTGACTTAAATAGCACTCAAATCGGATAAGGGAAAGTGTATTTATGAATAAAAAACCCACAGGTGCATATTTGACAAGGTCAACCCTAAAGCAAAGTGGACCCTGTTGGAAGGCTATAAATACAAGTGCCCTCTACCTCATTTGGACACAATTATGAGATACCATTCTATTTTGGTTTATGGCTTACACAGGTTTGAGGCTCGTCTGCGGAAGAATGGGTTTTCTATGAGGTAAAATTGCAGGGTGAGAAGCTAGTATTTTAGATCTAGGGTTTTGGGCCACATTTATAGGCACAACACAAAAGGATCTCGACCACAATCACTCTCACATAGGCTCATACGTGCAAATGGAGCCTTATAGTCGTACAAACAACTCACTGTGCATGTGACCGAGAGTTAGGGTTCTCATAGACGCAGTGGTTCGCTCACCATAGATCAGATCTAGCCCTAGTCACTCGCTCACGAGGCTTAAGGGTGTGACTGGGTTGTGATAGTCACACACATAACAAACTAAAGGGTGTGACAGAGACTCTAAGATAGATTTGGGTAGATTCGACCACAGTTTCTCGCTTATAGTGTTTCAAAGAACGACCAGGAAGCTATAGTCACTCAGATGACTCCTTTTATGTTTCATTGCATTGATGATGATGTTGAATAATGATGTAAAAATTGAATAATGTTATGATGTTATGGGGTGAATGTAATGTGTTAATGAAGAAATGAAATTATCAAAGCAAAGAACAATATTTCCCTAAGAAAAATTAACAGTTCTGGGCAATGCAGAACTTCAAGCTGGGAAAATGGTTTGAAAAAGGCCAATGTTGAAACATACCAGAGAGTTACTTTGGGACACAATAGCAAGCATAGGCAAAAAATAAGTGGCTAGAAGTTTTTGCATAACAACAATGTGAAAGGAAAGAGGTAAAAGAAGGAATTTTGGAAGAGAATTTCGCTAACTAATGTGTGCCTTGTTATGGACAAGGATCGATTTAAACCTCTGTTTTATTTGACATGAATCAATTTCTATTATGCCTATGACTGAGTGAACAACAACATTATGGCCAAGTGGCTGGTCATTCCATGGATAATGATGGACAATGGCATGGTGGGCATGAGAATGGCACAAGGGAAGTGGGTATACATATGTAAATTCCATTACGACTGACAGGTTATGTCAAGAGTCATTCTTGTAGAAGTATGATGGTTTAAATTCATTTTATGTAAATTGGATGAGTTGCAAGATTCTTGGTTGTGTGAGGAGTTAATTGGGAAAAAATAGTTTGGACAATTTAAGATTTTAACACATGAGAAGAGGATTCTTATATTATGCCCATGTTTATATTATGAACAGGGAATGTTCAAGTACATATTAGCATAATGAAAAAATTGTGATCTGCGGCATGCCAAGACAAGCTTGGATAAACACCAAATCCTGGATTTGAATTGGGAATGCCTGTGCTGAAGCATGGGAAAGGCACTAGAGGAAGTATCGCTCGATGTATGTGGAGGGAGATAGTGTGGTATTTGGGTTTGGAAACAATGTTGTGTACATATTGTACTGTGTTATGTGTGTTGTGTACGTGTTGTGTTATACATGTGTATTTGTCATGTGTATCATGTGCATGTGTCTGTGTTGTGGTACATTGTGTATATGCGCATGTGTTGTGTAATGTTTTGGGGTTAGGTAGGTATGGGACTATCTTGGCACTTGTGTTGGGTAATGTGTATGGACCAAGCAAGTATGGGACTACCTAGGCCTACAAAGGTGCGGAATACACCCATATTCTTGTCGAAAGAAGTTATCAACTTTATTAGTGACAATATTCATTGGGTAGTGATTGGGCTTAGCACACACACACTCACACATATATCCACCAATGGGTGCTTGCCAGGTTTGGAAACCAATCCAGTGTGTGTACATGGTCAAAGAGAAGTGAAGGAATTGGGTTCTTACTAGGTTTGGAACCGTTCCAATGTGTGTATGAGGCCAAAGAGAAGAGAAGGCCATTGGATGCTTGTTGGGTTGGCAACTGATCCAATGTGTGTAAAGCAATCAACAAAGAGAACAATACAAGTTCGATTTAAAACCTCCAAAGCATCAAACGACTCCAAAGGGCCATGGAAAAAATGGCCGAATTTATCAATTAGTGATTACCAAGTGGTCGGTAAGCCATTGTGCATGTAAGAAGTGTTGTAAGAGCTTAAACATCTGTGTATATAAAGCTCCATAATCAACAAAGCATGGTCTAATAACATGTTTTTCATATATCGTTATTGAATATTGAGGACGATGTTCCCCTCAACGAGGAGGGGACTATAACATCCCCTGGTTAATATTTAACTCTTTTAAATAATTTTAATTATTTTAAAACATTGAGAGAGGGACACAAATTCCATTGCTTGAGGCAAGAGATTGCTTGAGGGAATTGTTATTTTAAATATCAGACTTGCTTGGTTGAGTGGTCTGATGGTGCCATAAATTAAATAAAATAAAAAGGACATGGAAAAGTTTCCTTTGACTCCCTTAGCAAGCAAAACAAGACAAAAACATTAAAGCAACATGGGATGCACTCTTCACGAGGTGGACTGCTACGAAATTATTGAGAAGAGGGTAGTTTGTCATGGATGGAAAGGGGGGAGGACCCAAAATTATTGAATGGGAAACATGCAATGTCATAGAATGATGGAAAACAAAGAGGCACACACAAAATATGTAGAGGGAGAAAACCTCCTCGCACACATAAGTTTTGGGAGGCGCAAAGATAGTGGAATTTTAGGACTGCTATAGGAGAGATAGAAAAGGTAGCCGAGCTACATTTCTAGGAGTTTAAGAGAGCTATAAACAAGATGTAGAGCCCTATTGAAACTTGTTGGGCATAAGAATTGAAAAATAAAAGTGGCTTTCCTTGAGGATGAAGACACGAGGGCTTGGTGGTATTTTGGTTCAGTTGTGCATTCGTTAAAGGCTTCCTTTTGACGACACTCCACCTTAAGCTTTTGAATCTGGCTCACGGTGACAATTACAAGTAATAATGGTTGTAGCTTGTCTATAATTGGGTGGAGAGTTGAAGTTCCACTCTCAGTTGGAAAACTTATGCATTGTTTAAGATAAGTGCTTCTTATGCTCTTTACTCATAATAAATGTGTTTACATTCCATGTTAAGATGGAGTTTTAATGCATGAGATGTTTGTGTCACTACTATATGCAATATTAATTAATATCTAGTATTATTGTTTAAAGGTGTTGGGTAGCGGGTAAGAATATTGGTAATGTGATAGCAATATTTAGTATGGGAACTCTTTCTTATTTCAACATGGTGATTACAAGTAAGAATTTCTTATGTTGCAAAGTGGTGATATTTAGGATTTCCTCCTCTTTTTTCCTTATCGACTTGTAACTTTATATGGTGGTCTCCTCCATGTCTTCAGTAATGTATACTCTAGTAATGGGTTTTTGGTTTTTGGTTTATATTTCCATGCTAACAAGAGCTCAAGCTAGAGTGAATATTGTGTTTAGTGTTGCAGATGGCATTGCTTCAAGAGATTGAATGATTTGACTTACGCTCATGCACTTCACGTAATGTTTCATTTTTCTATGCATGTGACTATGTTGAATTCCTCAATACTGGATGTTATATTCTATATGTTGTCTCAGTGTTGTAACAACGTGACAAATCCCTATTGAATGGTTAATATAGTCATGGTGTTCAACTGGATTCGTACTCTATTAATGTGTGTGTGTGTGTGTGTGTGTGTGTGTGTGTGTGTGTGTGTGTGTGTGTGGGTTATTCTCTAATAGTAACCTTTATGGAAGTTCCTTCATAAATTATAGCAACATGAACTTGTTCTAACTACAAGTTTTCCTCAACACTGCATATAGTCTTAAGGTAGAATATAGGAGATTTTCTTTCTCCTTCTAGCTCTGTTGGCATGCCTATTTTCATATGAATGTTTCTTTAAGTTTCCTTGGTTATTATCTCATAGTAACCTATATGAAGCTCCTTCATAAATTGTAGTAGCATGAACTTGTTCTGGTTGCAGGTTTTCCTCGACACTGAATATAGTCTTAAGGTAGAATATGGGAGATATTCTTTCTCCTTTAGGCTTTATTGGTATGCCCATTTTCACATGAATGTTGCTTTAAGTTTCCCATGTCAAAAACCCAAGTCTTGGTTCGGTATTTTTTCTTTCTCTATGCTTAGGGCCCAGAAGGCCTTGTTCTCCTTGCTGTGGAGGAGATCTCTTCAAAGAACTTTCATGGCTTAATTTTATGTTTCCTAGTTTGGCATGGTTATTCTTCTAATCCATGAGCATGATCGAGATTCTCTCCTTATGGATTTGGATACCTTTGCATGATTCTGGTTGTGTGTATAGGTTTTGGTATGTTGATTTGATCACCGAGGAGACCATATACCTCTGAAAGGTTGAATGGGCAATTCCTTTAACTCGATGGGCAACTCCTTGTTCAGTGTCTTGTATTTCAGCCACCGAGAACCTGAAGGAGGTAATCTATCTATAACTTGGGAGGGATAGCCCTAGTGTGTGCTTTACATAGCTTTAATAATGATGTTGAGTTCTGGTGTGAGTCTAAACATTTGCATAACCACTGTAGCAGGGCCATGGTTGTAAACCTTCACAAAAGGATTAGGTGGAAAAGCCTTATCCTTACCCCCTTTAACCTCATTTGTGATCATGCTGAGATTTATTAGGTTGTGTGAAGGTTGGATTGAAGACCAAGACGCTACCCCATATGACTGCATTGCATAATCGATCACGAAGCCTGTATAATGGTTGGACAAGATTGAACACGAGAAGATCAATAACTCATAAGGAATCCGAGATTATGTAAGCCTGAAGGGGTTGCATCTCGAAAGTCGCAGGTGTTCACTTAAGAGAAACACTCAGGCTGACGAGGACCGAGATGGAATGGCAGGGCCTATAGCGCGGGGAAGGGGGGGATGACGTGGAGGTCGTGCATAGGTTGGTAGAGGAACCGCTTCTCATATAAGTGGGCCTATCATAGAATTAGGAGGTTTAAAAATGGGACAACATGGATGGGAATATCAACGATAACTGATGGGAACTTTCACGTCCCAGAGTTTGTTTACTAGAGGAGACCTCACACAATGTTGAAGGGAGAGTTAACATGACTCAACAAGAATAAGGACCAATTAGAAGCATTGTTAGCACGACAGTGTGGACCTGCTAGGGCATGTAATCCTGGAGGTTATTCCCCAGGAGTGCAAGCAAGACACAAGTTGAGGGGAGAAACATAACGCTAGCCTAGGTTGCACTGGTATACAATGGGCTTGATAACCCATTCATTGGAGCATGAAGTATGTACAGACCCACATACAGGTCAACATCTAGGGTCAACCCTCACACAAATGTTAAACATGTAATTGCAATGGGTTGGGTAACAAAGCCCGAGTCATGGGAAGATTCGTGACAAATAACAACCTATCATGTGGTTGGTAATCTCTCTCTCTCTCTCTCTCTCTCTCTCTCTCTCTCTCTCTCTCTCTCCCTTCCTCCCTCCCTATATATAATTTTCATTTTAATGGATAGCACGGGGTTGCGAAACTTAAACCCATGAATGATTCAACAAGTAATAAACAATTTCCCGATGGTGTCGAGAGTCTAGCTAGGTGGGTATATCCATGTGGTTTCCACTTGGATAGGTTGATGATGTGGCCTTTTCTGATCATTAGAAATCTGAATGGTCACATCTTTTGATTCGAAGGTCAAATTTAAGTAAAATTTATATCACCAGAATTTTTTTGATGAGACGAAAACAATGGTGATGTTAAACTAAGGTCTTAAGTAATTTTAAGACTGAGTGCAAGCAAGACACAAGTTGAGGGGAGTGACATGACACTAGCATGGCCTGTAGTGGTATACTACGAGCTCGATAAACTGTTCATTAGAGCATGGAGTATGTGCAAACCCACAGGCGGGTTAGCATGGAGGGTCAACCCTGACGCAAATTTTAAGCATGAAATTGCAATGGATTGGGTAACAAAGCCCGGGTTATGGGAAGATTGGCGATAAATAACAACCTGTCATGTGGTCAGTAATATCTCTCTCTCTCTATATATGTGTGTGTGTGTGTGTGTACATAATTGCATATGATTTTCATTTTAATGGATGGAACAGGGTTGCGAAACCCAAACCCATGAGCGAGTCAACAACAAATAAGCAATGCCTCATGGTGCCGAGAGGCTAGCTAGGTGGGTATAGCCATGTAGTTACCACTTGGCTAGGTTGATGATGTGGCCTTTTTGAATGGTCACATCTTTTGATCTAGAGGTCGCATTGAAGTAAAATTTTATATCACCAAAATCATCTTGACGAGGAAAAAACAATGGTGATGTTAAACTATGGTTTTGAGTAATTTGAAGAGATTGCAATTTTTAGACCCCATTTCCATAATGACACCTTGGATCTTGGGTGAGTATAGTAACCACCCCCTCTTTATCGATGTTATGGTGAGGGTTAGGAGGGGGCTATTACATACACCACGTTATTTACATGACACCCATATAGACTATGCAGAGCACCCAAATCTAGCATATGGACACATGAAAATGATTTAATGCTTTATTTGAGGACCCTTCCTCAAATTGATGTTTGATCAGGATGTTTGGAAACTCATTTAGCCCTTCAAGTGCACCTTTGGAGCATTTTGAGCCCTAAAAGGCCATGAAGTAATGCTTATTGAGGGCTTACAACCCACACATGTGGGAATTTATTGGCATATTATAGTTGTTGAACTATTGGGTTGGGTTGTAACCCATTTACTTTGTGTCTACTCAAAATTAAACTTGTTTTAGTGGCTTTTAGTGGATTGTTAGAGGTGATAAACCTCCTATAAAAGGAGGATCACCTCTTTTCATTTATGATCATCACACTTGTGGATTTCGACCTCTCTTGAAGAACATGACTTAGCCTATTATACTTCACTAGTTGAGGAGATGTGATATTCTATGGGATCTTTGCTAAATGAAGACTAGTTTTTATGTTGGAGACATATTTTTGGGACTGAAAGAAGGCATTTTCTTGGATAATTTGTGAGTGTTTGCTGAAAATCTTTTATGGTTTTACACATAATGAAACATTTCTAGGATTTCTATTAATTCCTTGTCTAACAAATTTTTATTGGAAAATCTTGGTAAAGTGTTGTATGTTTAATATATATTTCTTTAACTCCCTATAAAACCTCCTAGCAAGCATTTTTCTACTTACTTTCTCCCCTCATAAAAATAATAAATATAACCATGGTTAGAAAGTGAAAACTAGGGTTTTCCCCCTTGCTCCTTATAAAAGGTGATATCCCCATGGTTTGAATCCTAAAGACTCCATCACTATAGTAGGGAAAAGGCATTAGGATTCCTTGGATGATAATTTTTTTTGAAAACTTTCATCATCCCTTTCTCTTTCTCTTTCTTTTTCAGTCCTTCAAGGTAAGATTTTAGGGCTATGGCAGGGGCCAAATTCAACTAGGACTTGAGTCACTAAAGCATTGGAGCTAATATGGCATCTTTTCATTTTGTTGGACCTCACAAACAAAAAAATTAGTAGTGTTGGTGGAAATTTCCTTATTAGGGATGATGTCATCAACCCTAGGTAATTTAGTACCCTAGAAAACCCTAGTTCTACACAAGGCTTCTACTTAAGGCTTATTAAAGGTTTACCATTCCCTTTGGTTAATTACATCTTTGAAGTAATCCTTTTAATTGTTCTTGTATGACTAAAGATGCCCTTATTGAGTCATATCATGAAACCCTAGAACTCAGGTACACTTTTATAGGTTTATTTTATGGTGCGCTGCTCCTTGACATAAAGATTTCTGCCCTAATACAATTAAGAAGTACCTTTATCAAGCCTTTCACTTGCATCACCTTAAACCTATATACTTATAATACCTCTTATGTGACATATAATGGAAAGCCTCCTGTGTGATGAAATTCCATTGAAGAGTGGGAGGTGGAGTGCTAAGGTGATAGTGGAAACCACCTTATTATTGTGTCTTATTTTGGATCTTCCCCTTGTAAGGCTTGCTATATTTTGAGGCAACATGACTCTAATATATTTCTCCCTAGAAGACTTCTCTTTAAGAAAAGGATAAATATATAATGGAGATGGAATGATGATGACATCACAAGAGCTCTCTTCTCCCTTATATATGAAATAGTTGAGGGAGTTTAACATAAAATAATGACACGTGTCCATGCATGTAACCAACAAGGAAACCCAAAAATAAAGCATTCTATAATACAAGAATATACAAATGGAATGCAATGGTTTATCCCACTCCTACAATAAAATTCCCTCCATACATAATGCTCCTTGGGATCAACACCGCTCCTCCAACCTAATGTTCTCTCCAACAAGTTGTTAGTCCAACACTCCCTCTTCCACGGTTGTTCGCTATCCAAGTGTCCTCATTTAAGGCACTCCTCTAAAAATGTGCCAAATTTCCTCCCATGCACAATGGTCCTCAATATGTGTGCCAATGTGGCCACAACGATCCAATGCTCACCCTTGACATATGTGCTTAAGTCCTTCACCAATTTCCATTAGTATTCTCCTTAACCCAATGATCTTCGATGCATACATCACATGGCCCTAAGCTCCAAGGGCTAAGTTCCCTCCTCCAAGTACTGAATAGTCCTCCTCCTAGGTAGGTACCTCTTATAATCAAGAAATTTACTCCTCCATTGTGTGAATTCAATGAGTTAGTCATCATGTTAATTAGTGGAATAATCTCCTAGATAAGGGTGTCATTTTGACACTCTAACAAAGGTCCATCATTCACCCAAATTAAGACATCCATGACTCCATGAAGCATCGCCAAGGGGTAGGAGTTCTTATATTCAATTATGGCATGATATTCTCTTGTAATGTTGTTATAAACGTATTGTGTTTTTCTATTTTGGATCGGATTTTGCTGAATTATTCACCAAAAATCTTCTATCTCTTAGTGATCTAAAAAACAACCATAACAACAAATTGCTATGTCACTCCTTTCACATATGAGATATTAAATGATAATGATGAAAATTTCTTAAGCAATCCATCTCCTCAAACTACTCTCACTGTTCAAGGACTATGCTCAAGTGGGAAATCTCCACAGTTATAAATGTTACCAATTTTCTTGCAAGCCCCTTAGGTATCTCCTCCACCATAGGCCCTCATTTCCATGATCCATGACATGCCCACCAACTTTTGTATTCATGCACCTTTGTCACTTTGGAGCACATTATCTACTACCAATGATCTTGTTGGGTTACTAAGGTTGAGATATGGTGTTCAACAAGGGATGATATGCAATGCCATCTTTATTGTAACCCTTGATCAACATTTTGGAGATGATATGCAATGGCATATTTATTGCAACCCTTGATGAACATTGTGGAGGGTGTTGAAAAATGTGCAACAAGAAATGCTAAATTTAGAATGTGCTAAAAATAGAACTCGTAAAAATAGCACTTCTAAAAATAGCAGTTTGGCCAATGAGCATTTTGGCCACCTTGGGTGAGAGGTGAAACTGCTAAAAATAGAATCTTCTAAAAATAGCATTTCTGGGTCCCTTCCTATTTTTAGCAGTCCCTGGTCTAACTATAGGAAGTAAAAACAAATTTGGTCT
>APFE030430520.1:0-20322 GCA_000404065.3 Pinus taeda
TACAGATAAGTTATGCACTGATAAAATATATACAGATAAGTTATATACTAATAAGTTATCCGAAGAGGACTTATCCAATGATAACTTCGAAACTGAGAAGTTCTACACAATAACTTATTTACTGACAAGTTATCGAAGCATAATTAATCTGTCGTCAATAACTTATCACCATTAAACTGTCCGCGGATTACTTATCTTCTGATAGGTTTAGATCCCTACGGTTTCGTCCTCCACGCCTAGGAAGTCGATAGAAACGGATGAATTATCAGGATAACTCAGATTCAGAGGATAACTGGACAGATTATAATGCCCAACCAGGCGGCAATACTCGGTCGGCTCTTGCCACTGGAAGCGATCCAATTGAATTGGACGCCCTCCGCCGTGAATCAGTGGATGCCCCCTGCTCCATACTTCACCGATTTCCTTCAGGAATTCCAATAGAAGACGATGCAGTCAGTGTTACAAGTTTCTACCTGCTCAAATTCTTTGGAAGAGTTCTCTGGTGTGTTCGGAGAAGTTGGAGATTGGATGCCTCTCCAGTCTGTGGGCGAAGGCTTTGCGTCTGATGTTTGCTGGAAATGCTTGGGAAGATGAATAGCCTCACATCCCGCGAAGCAATTGCTGCGATCCACCATGCGAAACCACAATTGGGCTTCTGGGTGTCGATGCAAACTGAAAAAAGTATTTGTCCCAGTTGGTTGCCCTCTCATTCTGTCAATAGATTTTAATTGTCCAATATGAGGTCAATTGTTTGACAAAATACCCCAACCAGATTTTCGCAATGTCTAGCCTGTATGAGGACTGAATTGAATATAATGACCCAGTTTTAAGACTTGCTAGAATGTCAGGGCTTGGGTTGTGCTGATATATCTATACACTTTGAAGCACATGTCTGCAACTGCTCTGTCTGGATAAATATAACCTGTAATGCGCGGGTGATGCAAGTTTTTTCCATTTTATTTTTTTTTCTCTTGTTTTGTCAATATGATTCACTGCGCATTTACACTGTCAGGGTTTCTATTAAGCTCTTATATGCAACGCCGTTAAGGTGATCTAATGTCAAAAACTTAGGAACTGCAGACAGGGATTGTTGCCTTTGCAGCCTCCCTTGCTCTCGTTGTGCCATATTATTATGGCCTTACTGGTGTCTTCTCTAGTGATAAAAGATTCAATATGTAAGATTCAAACTGAAAGGAGTATTTGTCCCAGGTGTAAGCTCTGAAGTTTCCCTCTCAGAGATTTTAATTGTCTAATATGAAGTCAATTGTTTGACAAAATAACTCAACCAGATTTTCGCATTGTCAGGACTAGATTGAATTGGCTTCTCAAGACAAGTGATTTTTAAGCTAAAGACATGAAGAAAAAGACATTATTGGTTGAATTGGTTTCTGAAGACATTATGGTTGAATTGGTTTCTAAAGACAAGTGATTTTTAAGCTAAAGACATGAAGAAGACGACATTATGGATTCTCAGAGCAAGGGTATCTTTGGAGATCCCCTTCAGTGAATGCCTTCTAAACAAGAAGTGTCACTGACAACGTTAAATTTCTTTCACCTCAATATTTCCCTCAATGGAAGTGCAACATTGAAAAGAGAGAGAATGATTCAACAAATCATTATCTACTCTTCTTTTGAAGAATGATAATCGGAGATCTTGTACTTGTGTGTGAGTCGATTCTGTATCTTGCTGCAGCAAGGAAATTTCCATCTACATACTTGATTTATAAGTAAAACAGTCGATTCCTGTGTCTTGCTGCAGCAAAGAAACTTCCATCTACATACTTGATTTATAAGTAAAACACTCGATTCATGTATCTTGCTGCAGCAAGGAAATTTCCATCTACATACTTGATTTACAAGTAAAACAACGCATATGCTTAGTAGAGATAGAGCGGGACTAGGGACCATGATTCTTTCTTGTTTTCCCATTTCATTCTTATTATGTTGCAGTGATTAGATATATGATTTTTTTGTATTTGCTCTTATTAGTTTACCATCCATTGAACTACTAAATTATAATTGAAAACCATTGAATTTCACGCAACAATATGTGGTTATGAAAATAGACAAATTATAAGTTCGTTATTTGTAGATATGATCCTGAATATATAGTTGAGTCTAAGATTTGCTTCTATGTATGGATGCATAAACAGCTAATAAATTTTCAGGTTTGAGAAGTTGGAGATGATTAAACAAATGTTCTGAATTAATGGTTGTAGCGTTTTTGTCTTGGCGTGTGAAGTTGGTATCATTCTGATGATGTATGCCAGAATTTGAGAATTTTTTTTAAGATGACCATGTTCTTTTCGGTGGCCATGATAACAAATAATATATATGATTTATTACCAGACTGGAAATTTGCAATTTTAAGTGGGATTTCTCACTCGACTGGAATTTGCAATTCTTTGGCATGAATGCCTCACCGTGAGTGGGTCAATACATTCAATAGACGTTAACATATAAAGAAGCCTTTGGAGTTTCCTCAATGCATTATTGGCTTTACTCTTATGTTACAGTACATTTTAACTTTGTTATTATGTTAAGGAAGAAATAATATTTATTATTATTTATTTAGACAATTTCAAATGGGATCTCTCATTAGACTAAAATTTGCAATTTTTTGGCATGAATGTCTCACTATGAGTGGATCAATATATTCACTATAAAGTTAATGTATGAAGTAGTCCACTCCTTTTCTATATTGGAGTTTCAGAAATGCATTATTGGCTTCACCCTTATGTTACAGTGTATCCTAATTATGTTAACACGTTTTCATAGTTTAAGCATTCAAAGAACAAAAAGCATTGAATTTGAGGCTCTTTGTAAGATTAGGATTATGGATTTATTGTTCATTGAAACAAATTTTGAAATAACTTAAAATGTTAGAACCAATTTTAAAATAGTTGAGACAAAAATGATATAAAGAATATGTCTCTTTTTCCATCAAAGGAAGATAGATTTATGCTGCTTAGAACAAACTTTAAAATAGCTAAAGCAAAAATGATATAAAGAATAAGTCACATCAAAATTTTTGTTTCACATTTCATCTCTTCAAAGTTTGAAAAAGAAAATATGTATTGCTCCTTAGAACAAAACTTTAAAATAGCTTAAGACAAAAATGTTGTAAAGAATAAGTCACATTGAAATTTTTGCTTCACATTTCATCTCTTTAAAGTTTAAAAGATGGATCTATATTATGGAATTTTTTTTAATTTATTGTAATGTGTACTTGAAGATTTTGAGTTCTTTCTAATTTAAATTTTGAAGATAATTTGTACCAAGTTTATTTATCAACAATTTTGTTGATTTGAGTAGAAAAAAAGTGTTCTGCTTGCCTAGGTGCTAAGGCTAATAAATAAACCCATGAGACAACCATTTTCACTATCCCTATCCAATTATCATGTAACACTACCCTCTATGTTGCTAGTTATTCCTGCAAAAACTGGATTGTCTACCACTACCTTTCTATCTCATGTTCCATTGCAAAGAATCGCTCCGCCACTACCCTTATCTAATTTCCAAGCTCTTGCCTTTTTTCATTGAGTACAACATCAAGTCTTTCAACTACCGCCTCCCCAAATTCTTAAATAAGAGTTTTAACAACATATTCAGTTTGTTAAGGTATTCCCAATCAACCAAAGCAAGATATAAGCTTCATCTATGAGACATGGTAGATTTTCATTATCATATAATTGAAATGGGCATTGAATCTTAGTCATCGGAGGTCAAAACAGAGATGGAAATTAATGAGTAAATGGGACTAGATGATTCTTGATCCAAATATGATCCTGGAATTGGATATGAATGGTCAATCTACACAAGAGGTGTAGGACTTGGATGAAATGTCGAATGCATTAGAAGAAACTAAATTACATAACAATTGTGGCAACAAGGTGATTTTGACATTCCAATGCAAAACATACAACAAGAAAAGGTGGTAAAACTATAGAGTGCAACAAAGAGGGACAACAATTTTTTTTCGAAAAATCATCAAATGTTGCAGAAATAATTCATTGTCATGGCAGCCTCTCTATATTATTTGCTAGTCAAATGTCAACATATATGCTAAATTTCTTATTTTGTTTCCTACTACTTTTCTTCTAGTCAAATACCTACTTATAGACTAAAATTGTTTCTTTTGTTGCCTCTACTTATCTTTTGGTCACATGTCTACTTATATGTTAAAATTATTTCTTTTGTTCCTTTCACCTTTAAGGTTTGTACATAGATTTTGTTTATGGGGTGAAAGGTCTACATATAAAATTTTGTTTCTATGGTTTTGTCATAGTCTCCCCTACTAAATATTAAGGTATACACCATACAGTCCTAATGTTGGTGACTTGACAATGTCCAATTAATTTTAAAAGGCTTCTATGTTAAATGTTGAGTCACTGCAAATTTGAAAAGAATCCAAGAACACTAGTGCAAATAGCTAGATCTGAAAAGCCTCTAAGCAAAGGATAATAAAATTTATGAATCCAAAATTGAGGATCAAAAACAAAGTTGAACAAGAATAACTAGATCTCAAGAAATTGGAAGGAGCTCATACCAAGACAACCCATTAAGATGCCAAGCTTAGAGGCAAGGAACCAAGCAGATTTCAAAGATTGACAATGTTTGTCATGATAATCCATTAAGATACCAAGCCTAAAGGCTAGGAACAAAGTAAATTTGAAACATTTGAGTGCTCCAAAGTGCTTTGGTCACATTTTCTATTAGAGTATAACTTGATTTGGTAGAGTATAACTTGAGAGTGCTTTCCTAGGCATCGTAGACATTTTCTATTAGAATATAACTTGAGAGTGGTTTCCTAGGCATAGGTTCCTAGGAGGTTATTATAAGGTAAGAAGTTCAAAGTACTATTTTGGTCAAGTTCAAACGTTTTTGTAGGGGGGCTAGTCCTCCAAAGAAGCTACAAGTTGTTAAGTACTAAATCACTGATGACATCTAAGTAATATAGTTGGCAAGTGGTGCCTCAATAATGATCTAACTAGCCATCAAATGGATGCCACATGAAGCCCCTGCAACCACACATTCTGGCCACCTGCTGGTTTCCACGTTGTTTCTAGTGGGCTAATTGATTTGGTCATCAGATGGTTGTAATGTAGCACCCTATATAGCAGTTTCTCTACCCATTTGATGGCTAACACATGTCACAATGAACAGTCGGATTTGGTTGTCCTATGGCCACTAGGTGGCACTTCCACAACCACCCTATCTGGATGTCGAACATATGACACATAGCACCATTGCAACCATTGGACCTATTTTTCATATGGTTGTCATGTGGCTCCCTACAAACCAATTGGTCTAGCCATGACATGGCAAGCACATGGTGTTTCAATAATTGTTGAATGTAGCCATCCAATGAACGTCATGTAGTGTCTCAACATTTGTCAGATCCACCCATTGGATGGCTACCACATGGTGATTTAATTCATTTTGATAGGAAAGGAAAGGAATGGATGTTGGGGAAGGCACTATTAAAATATAAGGCACAAGAAATATGAACCATATGAATTAAAAAACAAGGGGGATTGAGATTTATATGTGCAAACAAGGAGTAGAAATACAAAACATAACTATAAAAGAAGGGGTTGTAAGAGTTTGCTTCCTTAGGCAACAATTAAAACCATAAATGGTGTAACATAGTATTATGCAAAACTTAAAACATAGCGAGAACATATCAAAAAAGTAGTTGTTCAATGTCCAAGCAGCATTGGATCTTTTTGACATGGCTACATAAATCTTTAATCAAATCATCAGCCTCCCATGTCTAATATGAATAAGTTTCTCATAAAAGTGCCTATGAAGTATAACTATGAAAAAAGGGATTGTAAGAGTTTGCATACTTATGCAGTAGTCAAAACCACAAATGGAGTAAAATAATTAGATAATATTAAACAAAACTTAAGACGCAATGAGAACATATTGGAAGAGTAGTTAGATAAATCTATAATCAAATCACCAACCTCACATCTCTAATTTAAATAGGCTTCTCTACACCAAGGTGAAAAGTTCATAAATTGTCAACACCCTTGCAATATATATAATGTATTGAAAAAGTAAATCAAAATCATATAAATAAACCATGCTTTGAGGTATGTTATCTATATACATTATTATTAAATTTAATTCATTTTAATAAATTAATTTTACTTGCAATTTAAGTGATCAAAAAATCAAAGATAACAATTTCTTTTAAATCCTAATCAATAAACCATGCTTTGAGGTATGTTATCTATATGTATTATTATTAAATTTAATTCATTTTAATAAATTAATTTTACTTGAATTTCAAGTGATCAAAAAATCAAAAATAACGATTTCATTTAAATCCTAATCGAGTACCATAATAATTTCAAAGAATAAAATGCATTGAATTCATACCAAGAAGGGATGGATATAATGCATTGAATTCGTAACAAGAAGGGATGGATATATTGTTTTTGTATGTCTTGTTTTATCGAACAATGCTTTCTCCTAATAGATTAATTTTACTTGCATTTTAAGTGATCAAAAAATCAAAGATAACAATTTCATTTAAATCCTAATCCATTAGCATAATAATTTCAAGGAATAAAATGCATTAAATTCATATCAAGAAAGGATGGATATAATGCATTGAATTCGTATCAAGAAGGGATGGATATATTGTTTTTGTATATCTTGTTTTATCAAACAATGCTTTTTCCTAATTGTCCTTTTGATAGTTTTTGTATGTCTTGCTTTATCAAACAATGCTTTCTCCTAATGGTCCTTTTGATAAACCTGTAAACGAATGAATGTTGTCCATGTGTTTGTAATGAATGAAAGATAGTTGTAAGAGTAAACTCCAAGTAGTGGACAATGAAATCACTCGTTCAAAGAGTCCAAAGATTGACGAGTTACATCGATCAAGCAATTCAACAAGAGGAATACAATAAATAATCAACATTTTATCAATTGAGATTTTCTATCTAGCCCTCTAAAATCCACTAAAAGGGGCTGAGCAATCAAAATGTCCAAAAACGTGCAGATGGTATCAAAGCTTCCAATTGAATGCTTTTAAAATTTCACTAACTTCACTGCTAAGCATATTCTAACAACAATGACCTTATCCAAAGCTTCCAGTTGAATACTTTTAAAATTTCACTAATTTCACTGCTAAGCATATTCTAACAACAATGACACCTCACAATGACCTTATCCAAAGCTTCCAGTTGAATACTTTTAAAATTTCACTAATTTCACTGCTAAGCATATTCTAACAACAATGACACCTCACAATGACCTTATCCAAAGCTTCCAGTTGAATACTTTTAAAATTTCACTAATTTGACTGCTAAGCATATTCTAACAACAATGACACCTCACAATGACCTTATCCAAAGCTTCCAGTGGAATACTTTTAAAATTTCACTAATTTGACTGCTAAGCATATGCTTTCAGTTGAATACTTCTAAAATTTCACTAATTTAACTGCTAAGCATATTCTAACAACAATAACCTCGTATTCTAACAACAATGACCTTATCCAAGCTTCGAGTTGATACTTCTAAAATTTCACTAATTTAACTGCTAAGCTTATTCTAACAACAATAACCTCATATTCTAACAACAATGACCTTATTCAAACTTTCCAATTGAATGCTTGTAAAATTTCAAAAATTTGACTTCTAAGCATATTCTAATAACAATGACCTCATAACCTCACATTTAATTTAACTGCTAAGCATATTCTAACAACAATAACCTCATATTCTAACAACAATGACCTTATTCAAACTTTCCAATTGAATGCTTTTAAAATTTCAAAAATTTGACTTCTAAGCATATTCTAATAACAATGACCTCATAACCTCACATTTTAACCATGATGACCTTATCCAATTGCTTCCCATATTCTAATAACAATGATCTCATAACCTCACATTTTAACCATGATGACCTTATCCAATTAACCTCACATTTTAACCATGATGACCTTATCCAATTGCTTCCCAGCAAAACAATAATGAAAATCTGCCAATTTACAATAATGTCCACTTATGAATTCTCTCCCAGATAGTTACAAGCAATAATGTCCACTTATGAATTCTCTCCCAGATAGTTACAACCATGATGAATGATGACCTTATCTAATTGCTTCCCAGCAAAACAATAATGAAAATCTGCCAATTTACAATAATGTCCACTTATGAATTCTCTCCCAGATAGTTACAAGCAATAATGTCCACTTATGAATTCTCTCCCAGATAGTTACAAGCGCTATAAGCATGCGAGTCTGGTAAATAGCATACGAGTCTGGTAAATAGCATAAAGCCTCTGGCAACTACCAAACGCTCTTATTAAGATGACATCTAAAATGCATGACCTTGAAAATCTGCCAATTTACACTAAGATGTCCACTCGTGAATTCTCTCGCAGATAGTTACACAAGCGCTATAAGCATGCGAGTCAATCTGCCAATTTACACTAAGATGTCCACTCGTGAATTCTCTCGCAGATAGTTACACAAGCGCTATAAGCATGCGAGTCTGGTAAATAGCATAAAACCTCTAGCAACTACCAAACGATTAAATGCAGCCTCCTACTAAGATGACATTCAAAATGCATGCCCTTACCACTTTCACAGGAAGGATCTCTTCACTCAGGCAAGTCCACCGAAAACAGAATAAAAATTCTTTACAGATCCTTTCTTTACATAAATATCTGTAACAATATGTTCAAACAATCGTCATCGCACAAGAAAGCTCGTTTTTGTCAATTGCAAAAACTCATGCATAATTAATGTTTTCTAAATTGAATTACTTCAATTTGAGCTCCAGTTAATGTCAACCCAAAAATGTTGATTCAGTTTATAAACATAATATTCAACTTTAGGCAAGTCCATCGAGAACAGAATAAAAATTCTTTACAGATCCCTTCTTTACATAAATACCTGTAACAATATGTTCAAAATGCTGATTCAGTTTATAAACATAATATTCAACTTTAGGCAAGTCCATCGAAAACAAAATAAAAATTCTTTACAGATCCCTTCTTTACATAAATACCTGTAACAATATGTTCAAACAATGGTCATCACACAAGAAAGCTCGTTTTGTCAATTCCAAAAATGCTGAGTCAGTTTATAAATATAATATTCAACTCGTTTTGTCAATTCCAAAAATGCTGATTCAGTTTATAAATATAATATTCAACTTTGTAAGGATCTCTTCACTCAGACAAGTCCATCGAAAACAAAATAAAAATTCTTTACAGATCCTTTCTTTACATAAATATCTGTAACAATATGTTCAAACAATGGCCATCAAACAAGAAAGCTCGTTTTGTCAATTGCAAAAGCTCATGCATAATTAATGTTTTCTAAATTGAATTACTTCAATTTGAGCTCCAGTTAATGTCAACCCAAAAATGCTGATTCAGTTTATAAATATAATATTCCCCCGAGTCTGAAAAAGCTTCGGCATAAACCAAGCTTGTCTGAATGCACATGAACATAAGAAACTCGTGGTACAAAGAAGGGTTTGAAAATACAGTTATAAACCCTCGGAAAGAACATTCATGAATTATGCTCCAATGACTGATTTTCAATTTTTACACAACCTAGAAAGAAAAAAAATATAGTCACCAAGACTGCACCTACATTGCTTAACCTCCATCTACAGTGCTGAACAATATTTGATGAAAATTACAATCTTCATAGAATGCCTCAAAAACTGAAACACAAGTGAGGCATTTCACTGCCAAGACGCGCTACCACTATTCATGGTATTCTTGTAAATAAAGAGTCGGTAGACACAAAGTAGTACAGTGTACTTCAAATTGTTCTTATGTTCGCCATTGAACTAACTTGAGGATGGTTCCGAACCTTGGTTACTTAATGTTGGATTTGATCCGATAGTCCCATTATCTAGGGGAGGTCCAACACCCCATTTCCCTTCAGACTCTGAAGGCTCAATAACATGAACTCCTCCATCTGTCATTATTAGGTTCGGATGGATGTGATGCAACCACTAAAGGATAGGTGTTACTGCTGCATAAATAACAAAACAACAATTTAAATCATAAAATGCCTTGTCAAAAGCCAAATCTAAAAAATAGATGTATCAACCTTGATAGAATGAAAAAGCCCATTTACCTGTTCATTTCCGATGGTAAATATGCAAAAGGTGCAATGCGGCGGTGAGGCCTCAAGCTTTCTGCATCAAACACTGCAACTTCACCATCACAGCAGTTAGCATAAACTAGGACGCTGTCACGAGTATATGGTACTTGAAATAGGAGCAGATAGGGAATCATGAGGAGACCACTGCAATGCAACCAGGTAACAAGGTCATCCAATCAGATACAGAAAGTAAGTGACATTATATAACTGTCTATGTTTGAATTCAAGATTGCTTACAAGTACTTACATAGCGCGCTGGTACAAAGAAGGGTTTGAAAATACAGTTATAAACCCTCGGAAAGAACATTCATGAATTATGCTCCAATCACTGATTTTCAATTTTTACACAACCTAGAAAGAAAAAAAATATAGTCACCAAGACTGCACCTACATTGCTTAACCTCCATCTACAGTGCTGAACAATATTTGATGAAAATTACAATCTTCATAGAATGCCTCAAAAACTGAAACACAAGTGAGGCATTTCACTGCCAATACGCGCTACCACTATTCATGGTATTCTTGTAAATAAAGAGTCGGTAGACACAAAGTAGTACAGTGTACTTCAAATTGTTCTTATGTTCGCCATTGAACTAACTTGAGGATGGTTCCGAACCTTGGTTACTTAATGTTGGATTTGATCCGATAGTCCCATTATCTAGGGGAGGTCCAACACCCCATTTTCCCTTCAGACTCTGAAGGCTCAATAACATGAACTCCTCCATCTGTCATTATTAGGTTCGGATGGATGTGATGCAACCACTAAAGGATAGGTGTTACTGCTGCATAAATAACAAAACAACAATTTAAATCATAAAATGCCTTGTCAAAAGCCAAATCTAAAAAATAGATGTATCAACCTTGATAGAATGAAAAAGCCCATTTACCTGTTCATTTCCGATGGTAAATATGCAAAAGGTGCAATGCGGCGGTGAGGCCTCAAGCTTTCTGCATCAAACACTGCAACTGCACCATCACAGCAGTTAGCATAAACTAGGACGCTGTCACGAGTATATGGCACTTGAAATAGGAGCAGATAGGGAATCATGAGGAGACCACTGCAATGCAACCAGGTAACAAGGTCATCCAATCAGATACAGAAAGTAAGTGACATTATATAACTGTCTATGTTTGAATTCAAGATTGCTTACAAGTACTTACATAGCGCGCAAGTGCTCCAACTCGGAAGCATCATATATAGCAAGCTAGCTCTCATGCACAACCAACAAGTGAATTTGATCATTATGAAACTGTACTCTTATAACTCCGACTGGTGGGCATGATCTTCCTGGTTGTACCGGTACAACCCCCGACTGGTGGGCATGATCTTCCTGGCTGTACCGGTACAACTCCCGACTGGTGGCGACGATATTCCTGGCTGTACCGGTACAACTCTTGGCTTTCGCTTGTCCCATCCATCCATACCCCAGTGACATAACTGCCGAAAGAAGTGGTTGTACTACCGGTACAACTCCCGACTGGTGGCAATCTTCCTGGCTGTACCGGTACAACTCTTGGCTTTTGCTTGTCCCACCCAGCTATACCCCAGAGACATAACTGCCGAAAAAAGTGGTTGTGAGTTCAGGAACATTTCTACTCGCTAACTTTGTGTAAGCTTTAAAGTGAACATCACGAAGTCGGACTATATATAATAATAAAAGACACAATATACCTGGGCATCAGCTACAGAAGATACCAAAAGCCAGGCCTGTGATTTTCTTTTGGTGACCCTTGAGCTCTGTTTTCACCTGTAAATACAGGTCATTTTTGGTAAAAGGGCACAATGAAGAATAATGATAAGAATTTTAAAGTCAAAGATATATTCATCAACTCGAACATTGTATATTTGAATTGATGAATTCTCCATGCCAATTGCAATGATGTTATTGTCCTGAGGGTGGAAAGCCAGAAAAGTGGCTGCACGAGGAGGTGGCATGAATCACACTAATTAGCATGCCATGAAGCCAGTGATTCGGATAAACTGGGAGCCTTTGAAATCTTAGGATATAGTGAGTAGGAACATTACGCAAGAACCTTCTAGAGTGACCCTGACCTATAGCCTGACGTATAACTGGGTAAGAAAGCTTTGGAAAAGACCAACTCTAACACTACATTATTACATTATTTGAAAGTAGGTTGATCAATCTTAGGATATAGTGAAGAGGAACATTATCCAAGAACCTTCTAGAGTGACCCTGACCTATAGCCTTGACCTATAACTAGGTCAGAAAGCTTTGGAAAAGACCAACTCTAACACTAGATAATTTGAAAGTAAGTTGATCCTGAATTATAGCTAGAACTATAACTAGCTGCTTGGAAAAGGCAGTTTTGGAAGACTAACTCTCTAACATCACATAATTTGAAAGTTGAAATTTCAAAAGCACAACATTTATATTTACAAGTGCGACATTAGAGAATAAACCCCTAAGCAGACCAATGTACCAAAACAGGAAACATAATTTGAAAGTTGAAATTTCAAAAGCACAACATTTATATTTACAAGTACGACATTAGAGAATAAACCCCTAAGCAGACCAATGTACCAAAACAGCAATTATATATATCATCGGAAGCATTAAAATGAGAATGTTCTTTAGGTAGAAGGCTCTCTTACCTTAAATGTCATCATCATATTGAATAAGGAGACCTTGCCACCGGAAGCAGACATCACATAGGAATCATTCTTGGACAAAGCTATACAAGCAGCGGCTTCTTCTGGATCATTATTGATAACAATCCCGCTAGCTGGCTGCCACATCTGTGGTGGAATACTCGCTGTAGACCGTGGAATAAAATACTAACTCTTAGTTCCTTATCAATCATTACTACATAAAATAGCTGCAAATTAGATATCCAAAAGTATAACAAACAAATAAATAAAACAAGATAAAATAAAAGGAAAGCAAACAACAACTACCACAGAACCCCACCTCTCCAGATGGATTCCGGTCACTCCGTTGCCATTTCCACAGCTTATGGACAGCATTGGATGTTAGTGCTAAAAGAGCAACACCATAGCTTATGGACAGCTTTGGATGCCAGTGCTAAATGAGCAACACCGGAATTGGTGTATATCAGTCTTACTACCTGCAAGAAATAGCACGTTACTTGTTTGGATCAATATCGACAGAATTTGTAGAACAAAAAATTGTAATGTATGTCAACCTCTAGTGTTTTCTATAATAGAAGGATGATTGCATACCTTGCTTGCATGCATTGCGTCAGGCAAACTGAGAGACCTACACTGACCCGAAGCAGTGATCTCAGTCAATTTCCAGTTCTTGCTCTTGTCTGTAACATCATTTAGAAGCCCTGGTCTAATATCTGGGGTCTCAGTCAATTTCCAGTTCTTGCTCTTGTCTGTAACATCATTTAGAAGCCTTGGTCTAATATCTGGGGTCTCAGTCAATTTCCAGTTCTTGCTCTTGTCTGTAACATCATTTAGAAGCCTTGGTCTAATATCGGGGTATTTTTACAATTATCTGCACACATGTTGTCTCGAGTGTCAGATAATTGTAAGAATACACTGATCATATCATCCTATTCCTATAAAAAAAAATATGCCAAAATAATGGCCAATAGAGCATTTGAAAGGGAAAAACAAAATCCTATGCTATATGGAAACTTGAAAACAACAATATCTGTACTCTAGAGTGGAAGTTTAGACACTGATAAGATATATGTGACAAACTAAACTGAATATGGCTGGACAAATATTCTAGACTCTAAAGAAAATAATTCTAGGAGAAAGCTCTTACAAAATTGGTCATTGACACTGCAGGTGGAAGTCTCTGTGAACGTTCTAGCACAGGGAAGGGAACCAGGAGCAGTGACTACAGGACATGGCATTCACAATTGAAGTCTGCATAATAAAAATGATCTAGTTAGAGTTTAAACTTTACCATTAATTAGCAGTGCATGTACATAGTAAATGTTCATGGAAGCAATTTACCTTTGTTGCCAAGCGAACCATCTTTAATGATAATAAAAATGATCTAGTTAGAGTTTAAACTTTACCATTAATTAGCAGTGCATGTACATACTAAATGTTTATGGAAGCAATTTACCTTTGTTGCCAAGCGAAGGCGAGGACTAGAATGGAACTTTTTGGAAAATAACAAAAGGATTATACATTGATATGTGATTAAGAAAACTTGAAATAATGTGTTGAAACATTTTTTTCTCAAAATCATTATCTATCCCTCATCTTCAAAAAGAACTTAGCGGACTACCCTCAACATCAATTGATGTCAGGATATTGGTGTTATCCTTGTGGCAGAACTTTATTTGAAATTCATCGCCAGCTGCCAAGAACCTATTCCTGGTTTTATCAAATTGCACACCACTTAAGGAACTCTTCCTAAAACCAGAATATGTCCACTTGATTCTTCTCTCACTTTCATTCCACTCAACCAGGTACAAATCACCATCTTACTTGTTCCACAGGAGAGGAGCCTAATAAAAAATACAAATAATTATATACTTCAGAAAGGGCATTGTCTTGACATAGAACATATAAAAATTGAAGAAAGTAAAACTCAGATCCACATGAAGGCACTTTACAAACTAAACACCATTCCAAGTTTAACATTTTACCTGGTTCCATCAGCACTGTAAGCCATTGTGGTGCACCATAGGCCTGGAGCATTATAGTCCATCCTAGATCCCGCAAGATCATACAACCAGGCTTTGATGTAAGCCATTGTAGTGCACCATAAGCCTGGAGAATTATGTCCATCCTAGATCCCGCAAGATCATACAACCAGGCTTTGATCTTTCCATCAATAGCTGTAGAAAAAATAAACTGCATACAAACAAAGAGTCATAATCCATCTATCTTTAGTGCAATAAAGTATTTCTCATATGGCAAAAAAATTCACAGGAAATCAAACATCAAAGACAAATAGAATATGCAAATGTAACTTCGCACAATGTAAATCGCCTGCCACAGTATATGCTTGGAAAATGCAAATCTTATAACACAAATGCAGGGCTGAATAGAGGGAATAGCACACCATTGTATTGGTGCGCAACCAACCAAAAGGAGACCAGAGACATTGTAGACGGCATTATTACAGATCACTCACATTGTTGTATAAAGAAGTAAATGATACCAAAACATCTTATTAAAGAATACAGAGTATAGATAAAGTTACCAAGGACTGCCCATCTGAGCTCCAAATACAATGATTCATTGATACAGCTGGATCTTTCACAAGAGCAACCTATGAAAACATTAAAAAAAAAACACCTATGAGAGTTAACCTAAGGCCTGTGCTAATGATCACTTCCAGTAAAGAACTCAGCCTATGAAAACATGAAAAAAAACACATATGAGAGGTTACCTAAGGCCTGTGCTAATGATCAACTCCAGTAAAGAACTCTAAAATCTTTTTAAAGAACTCAAATCTTTTCAAGATCAATTCATAGATGTGCAATTTTCCCAATTTAAATTACAGAACTAATTTATGAAAAAATCATCTACCTGCATGCGAATCGAACAGACCGAAATTTCCCAAACCTTAAAGGTCTGGGAAGCTAATCTTTCTCGAGATGCCACTTCCCAAATTGCTGTCACCAACATTTGTTCCAACTGATCGATAAAGCCAACAATCCAAATTTGAATCACTAGCCAGTGTGAACATACATGTAAAGATAAAAGTTACATCTTCCAAATTGACTTTAGGAATTTATTTATATGAAGAATTGTCTTGAATGGAATTTGAAATCACCAGCAGAATTGTTCGCTGCAGAGAATGGAAATCCATACTCTAACATTTGAACCCTGATTGAAAGTTCTTGCCAGAGTCTTTAGTAGGTCATCTCGTGAGTACATGTTAAGAGGATGTTAAGAGGATGAGTTGGGCCTGGGCCTGGGTAGGTCACCTACAATTAGAAAGCAAGCATTCTTAGTTTGTAGAAAAGCAATTCCCTGTAGAATAACTTACAAATCCTACTCAAAATCGAGCACATACAACAGTCAATGGACCTGGTAGAAAAGCCAAGAAATTTGAAACAAACAAAAAGTAAAAGAGAATTTAGCAATAAGTTGTGACTCAATTAAGGGTAATGAACATATGGACTGCTGACAGACAATTTAAACCTGTCATATAATCAAATATTGATCTTAATTAACGCTCTGTATGTACCTCCTCGGACTGACTACCCCGGATGTGCTTCATGAGGCGTTCAGAATCAGCAGATTGATAGTCTACAGCAGGACCATTTGATGGTCGAGTCCTAGGTCGTTTTTAGGAAAGCAGTGGAGTCTTAGGTCGTTTTAAGGGTCACAGAATGAGAAGTCAAAATATGCTCTATTTGGAATACTCGTGTTATAGAAAAAAGAAAAATATTTCTGACATATATGAACAGAAAGGGCTTACTAAATCATCCCACTTCAACTATTATCCCTTATTCCACTGTTCCTACTCAATAATATTCAAGCATGCCATACAATTTTTCCAAAGAGCATTTTATAAAATATAGTAAATTAAACTCACCTGAATTTGGGGGTGATGCAAGAGACACTGATCTAGCAGAGTGTGGAGCAGCAGGATTAGAATTTGCCATCCATCCCGATAGACTGCCGGAAGAAGCACCAGCAGGCTGGAAAGGCTGAAATAGAAGATGCAATATGCAATATGTTAGATTGTAGATGCTGACAAAACATTCTAAGATGGCTCAATAAAGGATTGCCAAGAATTGTCAACTTATCAACCTTCTAATCATCAAATGATATAGGCCATATGTAGCTGATCTTTCTGATTGTATGTTAAAACAGAGTAGATCAAGTTGTGGCATCTTTCATGTTGGTATGTCTATAGAATCTGTACTACAGTGTGCAATATGAAGCCAAAGTCTTTTTGTTAGGATGCAGCTATTGTGAAGGGCCAAGGCAATATTGCTGCATGTCAACAATTTAGATAGGTTGAGTTAAACGATGTAGTCTTGGAATAAATAGCATATATTGCAAAGGAAACAATTTCACTGCCGCATTTACTGTTCATTAGTTAGAACTTAGCACTACAAATACTCAGTGAAATGTCCATGGCAACTTCTCTGTACCTATTCCCAGCATCTATTGGTGATTTGAAATGTCTATCATAACATATTGTGTCAATACTCCAGAGAGAAATATGCACCAGTCAAACTAAATACCAAGGTGGAGGTTAACACGATGGTTGTGATTGTTATAGAGAGGCTTCAGAGATCTCAATGGAGGGAAGCTCGGGCACTTAAGATGTCTCTGCAGGAAATACCCCACAAACTGATTCTTTTCTCCTTTCTGGCAATAGTGTTTATGATTACAAAAATATGGATCTTCCACCTTTGAAGATACTTCAGACTCGAGAAAAGTTGAAAATGGTAATTTGGAGGTCATTTTGTTGAGTGTGGATGGTCATGTAATGACAACACCTATCTTATCATTTAAGCATGTAGAGAGAGGCAATTTATGTGAAACTCAAGTAAATATTGTTGATGGTCAGGATTCTTGTAAAGAATCTAGAGAGAGAATCAAACCTGTAGGCTAGGTGGTGTATATCAACAGCAAGTTCATCATTAGGCACAAAGATCAGTTCAGTGGTATAGAAATAACCTTAAATATATAGAGTGACTTGTGCATATATCGTGTCAACTATTTGAAACAGGTCCATGCTAGTTGACACACACTGTTTTGACTAGTGGGTACCTTGTCAACCATTTAAGGTTCAAATTTAAGGATGAAACTTATACAACAGATATAATGCTTGTTGCTACCTGTGCTTCAAAAAATGGCACGGACACACTATAGTTTTAGTCCATGCTAGTTTACACGCACTGTTTTGATTAGTGGGTACCTTGTCAACCATTTAAGGTTCAAATTAAGGATGAAACTTATACAAAAGATATAATGCTTGTTGCTAACTGTGCTTCAAAAAATGGCACGGACACACTATAGTTTTAGCTTTCAGGATGTTTTGTCAGCATCTTCTATCTAGCATATTGCATATGACATGAGTTTGTTCAGTTCTAAAATGGTTCAATAAAGGATTGCCAAGATTTGTTAACTTATCAACCTTCTTTCTAATCATCAAATGATATAGGCCATATGTAGCCTCTTTCAACAAAGTCATGTAGCTGATCTTCTGATTGTAAGTTGCAACAGAGTAGATCAAGCTGTGGCATCTTTCATGTTGGTATGTCTATACTATACTGTGCAATATGAAGCCAAGTCCTTTTGTTAGGATGCAGCTCTTGTAAAGGAAATACACTAAACTCATTACATGTGATCAAAGGCTAAATTTTCAACGTCTCTTAGTGGTGGCTGAGAAATCCACTGGTAGGGATGGAGTTGACAAAACAGAGGTTGATAAAATTAGGCTATCATTGAATATTCATTCTTTGGATAGCATTTCACATGTTAGTCAAAGCAATGGTGAAGTTTTCATTTCTTTTTTTGAGCATAGTTTGAGATTTTCACATGAGAAAATGGGGAACAAGTTGCTAAGTAGCAACTCAAAAGTTTCCTCTACTGGTCAAGATAATGATGCAAAACTAAAGCTTCAGATGGGATCTTATAACATAGTGGATTCATCTTTTTTGCCACCAGAAAATGCCAGGAACCAACAGGACTCCTTGTATTATTCCTTTTGTAGTAGGATTAGCAAATGGAAGTGGTATACAAAATGCTTCTATTCGCTTAAGAGTCTTCAGCAATGGAGACTAGACTCCTTGTATTATTCCTTTTGTAGTAGAATTAGCAAATGGAAGTGGTATACAAAACGCTTGTATTCGCTTAAGAGTCTTCAGCAATGGAGACTATTTCCAGTGCTATTGCAACACTAGATTCAACCAGTCAAACTAAATACCAAGGTGGAGGTTAACACAATGGTTGTGATTATTATAGAGAGGATTCAGTGTTTTCAATGGAGGGAAGCTCAGGCACTTAAGATGTCTCTCCACCATCCTTGACTCGAAGAGACATTGGAAAGGAAATAGTCATTTTACTGACGTTTCTCCTGAAGTAACAATTCAGGGTCACCATGAGAATGATGCCGGCTCATTTTGGTGACAATTTGGTGAACATTACTGATAATAATACTCCATAGAGCAATATGCAACATCCTTGACTCGGAGAGATTGGAAAGGAAATAGTCATTTTACTGACACTTCTCGTGAAATAACAATTCAGGGTCACCATGAGAATGATGCGCGACATTCCAATGACAGAACCTATTTCATGAACCTAAACTGAATATTGTAATTGGTCAATATTCTTGTAAAGAATATGGAGAGAGAATAGACTTTGTGGGCCAAGTGGTGAATGGGTCCACCAAATATGAAATATATAACCATGATCTGGAATGGAGAGAAATCTCTAGTCAACAAAATGCAGATCAGAATACAGGGCTGATTCATTCCAGGGGCAATGTAGTGAATGTTACTGCTAAAAATACTCCAAAGAGGAGTATGCAAAGTCAGTATGGAATTAGTATTTCTAGATTTGTCCCTCACTAGAGAGATTGCAAAGGTAATAGATGGTTTATTGACATGTCTCGTGAAATAACAATCCACAATCATGGTAACAACGATGCCAAAGAATACAATGAATGTTGCCTTCAGACAGATGTAAATGGTTGTGACATGTCAAGAACTAAGAGTGAACTTGAGTTTGCATTTAATGATGAAGTAGATCCCCCCTCCTACATTGAACTTCTAGAGAGTTTTGGGAAGGAGACTAACTCTCTAAGATCAGATTTTTTTTTGCTAGCTTATGGTGCAAAAAAGAATCTTGACAGTGGAGAATCTCTGAAAGACGGGTAATCAAGTGCCCAGCAAATGTACTCTATGTCAATCAGAGGAATAAATTGCCCCACATCTATTTTTAGTTTGTCTCTTCACCAAACATGTTTAGAACACCATTAAGGATCTCAGCATTCAAGTGAGCAAAGGATTGGAGGCAACTAAGCCTTTCATGGAAAAATATCCTATGGCCAAAAAACTAAACAACTAACCAATGATGGTGAAAGCATGGAAGGACATCGCAAAATACATCTCATGGAAAATATGTATGGTCGGGAATCATGCTCTCTTTCAAAATAAAGCCCCCTGACCCAAGATAGTGGCAGGAAAGAGCTCTTCTAAATGAGAAAATACTCTGGTACTTGCTTGTGGACAAAGTTACAAAC
>APFE030430524.1:2689-16035 GCA_000404065.3 Pinus taeda
AATGACGGGACCACAGTTAGTTGCAAATGGGCCATGGTATTAGATAGATGGTATTAATAAGAACCATGGTATTGATCCATGGTATTGCATGTATGAGTCATATATAAAGGATAAAGACTCCCTGAGAGGAGCATCGTGCCTTATTTTGTCATCGAGTTCTGCTCTATTGGAGGTTGCTCCCTCAAAGAGGCAAGTGAACATTGCTTTCTGAATAATAAAATACTTGTTGTTGTTACTCACTATTCTATGTTCTGGGTATATTTCTTCGCATATTCGGTATTCTGGTATCGTCTTGCTGGTTAAGAGCATAATAATAGTTCCAAGTTTACTTATGCTTTACCATTAAACACATCTTACTTGCATCAAGTATTTGGGAAAATTTTCTCCATAAAGTAACGTTCTATTTCATATCAAGCAAGTACATTTCAAGTTGACGTTAATTTTAATTGTTTAGTTAATTTACTTACATGCCCAGAGCATCACTAAAATTTACCTCTAACTTAAGTTGGTTGAAGGGACCCTCTACCTCTATGGACTCCTCACTGTGAGACCCAAATATTTGAGCGAAAGTGAGGTCTAAGGACTAAAGTTCAATTGTAACTTTGCTTTAGCGCTAGTTAATAAAATAAACCAAGAACATTTTTTCATCATGTTTACTTTACTTGCAAAGTTCTCAAATTTTTGCTATCTTGATGGTTTAAACTTTCACATGCAAATCTCATTTCAAGAAGCACCTTGGATGCAAGCATTGTAATCCCTTAATTTTGCAACAAGTTTAATTTTCTTGTACTTGGAAATTGGCTTACCTTTGTAACTTGATTGCATATTTTCATGAATGGTTGATTTCACTTTCAAGTACTATTATTTTGGGTTGGAAACTTAATTGCATGTTGTCATCTTGGTCTAACATTTGAGTTTTTTCTATCATCTCATTTACATTCTCATAGGTAGATTACTAATTGTTTCCTTTTGGGCAAGATAGCTTCACATGCTTTGATTCATAAATTTGTTTACCTTAAAAGCATTCTTGTACTTTGAATCTTGTGCTAACAGTTTCTTGTTTCACTTTTGAGGATTACTTTTGCTTTCCACTTGAAAGCATTTCACCTCATTTAAGCAAAATTTCGTTTTAGAGTAATTTATTTAAAGGCACTAGTTGACTGCTCACGTATTGATGGTTGTCATAATTATTTGATGTCATATTGCTCATATCACATTTGCTTATAAATCTCTAAAAGTAATCCATAACATTATAACACTCTCCTAGAAACTCGCATCTTTAACTTAATTTTCCTTTAGGGACCACCCCCCTTAGCTAACCTAGGAGATAGCTTAAATAGATAGAGTTGGGATTAGTGTGACAACCCCTTCATTGAGTTCCTTGCCACCAACCACACCTTGTGGAGTTGAACACTTTTCTCACTAACTTGTAGGTAGGTGTAGGCAGCAGGTGATAACACGGCCTAAAGATGTTTCTAGTAGGACATGTCGGCCTAGGCACCTATTCAAATCGGCTTATTTTGGATAGGTGAACCACTATAAATAGGGCAGCTCGGCCACACTTGAGGGATAGAATTTCGGTCAAGGTCTGAAGAGAGAGAGAAGTGCGAAAAAGGTCAAAGAAGATAGCCTCATAGCCAACGAAAAGAAGGAAGGGAAGAACAAAGTTGTTTGGGTCTATTTTTAGGGATGATATCCATCATACGTGCGAGGACAAGTACCTTCCGCTGTAAGGAAAGCCGAAGCTATCTCAGTCATCAAAGGAGGCCAAATTGAGGAAGAAGCCTAGTCAAGAATGCAAGCTGAGTTGAAGGAAACGAAGTCTCCAACTAAATGAAGGGATCAAGGGTACAATCTTGGTGGTGACACTTCCCACATATTGCATCTAGGGCTTCTGAAATAGGCCGAGAATTGTGGGAGGCCGAAATCTGAAGGGTAGTCGAGAAGGAGAGTGAAACTAGAAATTTGACCAGTGTGGATTTGGTCAAGAAGAAGAAGCTGGAAAGAAAGATTTGTGACTTGGTCTTGGAGAGGTTGTGTCAAGAATCTTGGTCTTGGTATTCATCAATTGAAGTCTTGATAAGAAGAAGAATTCATTTGGGTTTTCCTCTCAAGTGGGAGAGGTTTTGGCCTTAGCTGATAGCCTACATTTTGTCTCTCTTGTCTCTTTATTGTTTATGCTTTGGTAACTATTTGATGAAGAAGAACACTATAATAATTTAACTAAAGAGAAGATTCTAATCTATTGAAGTAAAAAGCATTCACAAGCAGTTATTATTAATAGAGAAATCACCTAATCTTGATGCCCTAGATTTCTCAACACTCAAAGTCATGTGCGATAGATGTAGGCAGCTTCAAATCTCTCTAAATTTGAAGAAATGTGTTCTTGTTGTCCCTTTTGGAACCTTGTTGGGTCACATAGTGTGCAAGGAAGGAGTATGTGTGGACTCTGCTAAAGTTGCGGTAATACTAAATATGCCACCACCAACTACAGTGAAGCGGTTGCGATCAAATCTAGGGCACACCACATATTATCGCAGGTTCATCTGAAATTACGCTTTAAACACTGCACTACTGGAGAAGCTTTTAAAGAAATTTGAACGGTTTGTTTGGTTTGTTGAATACCATTTTGCGTTTGACACCCTTAAAGAAAAACTCACAAGTGCACCCATTTTGGTTTAATCTAATTGGAATAAATAATTCCATGTTCATATAGATGCATCCAGGATTGCGTTGGGGGCTATTTTGACTCAACCGGGAGAGGGTAACTTGGACCATCCCATTTATTTTGCCAGTAAAAAGCTTTCTACTGCGGAGAAGAATTACACAACTACAGAAAGGGAAGCTCTTGCTATGGTGTACTCAATCCAGAAATTCTTACACTACCCATTGGGGGGTCCATTTAAATTTTTCACAGACCATTCAGCTCTAAAGTACTTAGTTAATAAAATTGTGCTTGAAGGGAGAATATGTCGTTGGCTTTTGCTATTCCAGGAATTTACCTTTGAAGTCATTGTCAAGCCGGGAAGATTGAATGTGGGTCCAGATCATTTATCTCACCTTGAATCAAGAGAATCAAGAGGCTTAGTTAACAATTAGTTGGCTAATGCACACTTATTTCGAATTGAAGTCGTTCCTTATTACTTGGGGGGTATTGCATTATTCCTCACAACAGGTAAGTGTCCTCATGAATATACATCCACTCAAAAGCGATATATGGTTCTTCGCGTCGCTGACTATCAATTGATTGCATGACAGTTATATAAAATGGGGCTCGATCATATTCTGCAAATATGTGTATTGGATCATGAAAAGGACAATGTTCTATGGGAATGTCATGTGGGAGTCACAAGAGGCCATGTTGGAGGAAAAGTTGCTGCTCAGAAGGTCTTACAAGGCAATTTTACATCTGTTTTAAGCTTCGGGGGCACTGCCCCCGAAACCCCTAGACCCCCCAGCCGGAGGTGATCGGCCCCCCCGAACCCCCAGGGATGTACAAACTTCCTGGGGTATACATCCGGCTGAAACAAAGACCTCTAAATAATCATGCTCCACACCCAACAACGCTTTTTGGTGTGTATTTTTTCAAATACACTCCAATTGCGCTTCTTGGTGTGTATTTTTTCAAATACACTCCAATTGTGCTCGCATTCAGAGGAGCTACATGTTTGCCTGAACACTCGAATGGCAAGCCTTTGTAGATTGAGTACTCTACCACCATAGCTTCTCCACCATGCATCTACAACAAATAAAATAAACATAAGAAAAAAATTGAAATTTGAAAATTCAAGCAAAGTATGAACGGACAATGAAATTCAAAACAAACTAAAGCTTACCTAGCATTTTGGTCTTCCTATCCACAATAGCCATGTCAAAGCTAAATGTGCCACCTGCCATCCTGTATATCTCCATTTCTTTATAAATTTCTGCACATTTTCCTGGAGATGTGTAGTGACCCAATTTAAGTTACTGATTATTAGCATGCTTACAAGACGTGTGTATGATAGCTACATACACATGCATCGCAGGCATTGCACTAGTATACATACTAATTTAATTATATAAATGTCTATGTAAGAAAATGAATTAGTTTTTAAAAGTATTAATTAATACCTTATTTGTTTAGTACAATAAAATATATTAATTTAATTTCATTAATAAAAATTTAATTAAATAACAAATAATTATTATTACGACGGACAAGATTTATTTTACTTCATAAACATTGGGCAATTCATGCTAAGGTACTTAAAAGAAAATCCTCTTCTCGAAGTCGGTTGAGAAGATAAAGTTAAAAATCTCATTTAATGTATAATGACCAACTCAAGTAATAATATCTTAATGGATAAGGTTAAATCTTAAGATTGTTTGGAGGAAAGGAAGGTGGGGTTTCTTCGGAGGGAAGAAACCTTCCCTATATAAAAAATCTAAAGGAGAAGTAAGGGGAAAAATCAGTTTTGGGAAAACAGAGGATTGTCTTCACCTTTGGAATATAGTGCAAGGAGGAGGAAATACAAAGAATGGTGATAGAAAATCATTCTGCTTGAGGGATGAGTTAGGGGCTCGATTTTGAACTAAAAACTGGGAAATTTTGAGCTATTCTTGGAGTTTTGGGCACGGGGGCTAGTGGACTTCCACTTCGTAGTCCTCTGGATCTGGGAACCGCAGAAGTTGATCCCAGATTGAGATAAGCAGGGAGGAATCAGTTGGTTTGGTAACGGAACCAAAAAACACGAAGCAACGTGGGCGGACACCAGATGGGAGACTCAAGTACGCAATTGCAATTAATTTGATAAAATTTTACAAGAAATTGTCCATGTAGTTGAATCTTAACAACAGTCCTTACAAGATGACACCATCTTCTAAACACAACTGAAGAATCCATCCATGACCTCAGCATCAAATAAGAAACCACGCGAGTAAGAAAAGGTGGGGTTCAGGTAGATCCCTGCAACATGAATGGAAAGATGGGGTACATTGTTCCATCGCTCATCAATCACTACAGATATCAATTTTCATTTCTGAAACCCCTCATCCCCCTTACCATCATAATAATCGTGAATGGATTATTTGGACCTATCTATGGCCTCATACAAATAGCCCATTGTGGGCTTGTCTCCATAAACTAATCAAAAAACCTTTACCAAAGGTTCAATGATGCTACACACCTCTTGCACTCCTGCCTCGAAGCTCTCTTGGTATGAAACTAGCCTGCATATGGCCTCTCCCTCTGGTTTGTGGTGAAATGACAAAGAACAACACTTGTTTGAATGAAACATTCTCTTCACATCCCACATAAAATTCAAGAGGGATTGAATAGATATGAAGCTAGTGGCAAACTATGTAATAGGAGGCTGCACCAACTCGTTGTTGTTGGTGAATGTTCTCATCAAATGAAGCACGGATGCGTGATTATATATAAATTTTGTGATGTTTTTTGATGATTCAACCATATTCTTTACAAAAGGAATTTTTCCTATGTCCTCCAACATCAAGTCAATGCAGTGTGCAGCACACAGTGTCCAAAAGATGTTAGGATGCCTCTCCATAAACATCTTGTCAACAACAACATAATTTGCAACATTGTCTGTTATTACCTGGACAACATGTTGTGGACCCACCTCCTGAATAAACAAGTCCAACAAATCACATAATAACTGTACATATTTGATATGTGCAGATGCATCAATAGATTTCATAAACATCGTCCTCTTAGGGAAATTAACCAAGAAGTTAATAAGGGTTCTACCCTTTTTATCAGTCCAACCATCTAACATCAGAGTGCATCTCATTTGTGCCCATGATGCCCTAAACTCCTCTAATCTTGAAGTGCATTCAACGTTTTCATTCTAAAGAAAATGCCCTCTAAAGTCATCATAAGAAGGGGCTTTGTACCTTGGGCCAACATTAGCAATAGCATCAATTGTGGGCTAGAAAAATTGATTGTTCCTGGCAATAATAAAGGGAATATCACTCCAAAGAAGACACTTTCCCAACAACTTGTCAGCGTCTTCCTTCTCTTTTTTTTAAGTGCTGACCTAATAGATGGTTGTGCACCAAGTGTAGTTCTAGGAACAAAAAATGATGAAGCGACTATGGGGTTGGTTGTAGAAATTAATGCTGAGGAAGAACCAATACCACTCTTACAGTCACCTCCCATCACTCCACCTCTTGCCATTTGATTATTCAGTGTTGCCTTGGTCAATTTGGTTGTCTCTATATTTTTCAATCATTTGAGGGCTCTATGGATGATTTATGTATTTGTGTTTGCGCAAAGCCCTACTTCATGTCCAAGAATTTGTGCAAGGTGGAATTTCAATCAGTATACTCTCCCTGTCATATGTTGCCCACATAACTTGCAAATCAAATTTGATCTGTCAACCCCTCCATCAAGTTCACCAAATTTCCACATAGGGTCCAATATCCTTGGCATGTTTGTAACTTTGTTGAACTCTTGATTTTTTATGTAAGGTTGAAGTTTGAACCTAGGGCACAAGAAGAATTTCAAGTTAAACCAATGAAATTAAAATTTAACACACAACATTATGAATTTTTGACAAAAAAACCTCAATTGAATGCAACAATAATGGGAAAAAAACATTCAAACCCAAGCAAAAATCATGGCAAAAAGTTAAGGCACAAGAAAAATTTAAACGAATAAAACTAACAATCAAGATTTGAATTTTTGATCCAATAAAAACCCTCTCCACTAAATGCAACAAAAATGGCAAAAAAAAAAAAAAAAAACACACTCAAATCCATGCAAAAATCATGGAAAATATATGGGTGACTGAAACCAAAGAAAAAACAATGAGAAAACAAAAAAGATAGGGCCAAATTTGATGTCCATTGCTGAAAACCACACCATGTTGAAGAAACTTGTCCAATCTCGAAATTTTTTTGCTAGGGATGCTAAATTCCTTCATTTTTCTCCTCTCTCGCCCTTGTATATGAGTTCTCCTCCTTAGTTGTCACCCTTGCCCTCTGTTTACAAAAAAAAAAAAAACCGAAATTGCCTTTTAAAAATTTGTCATTTCTACGGTCGGTGATTTTTATCGATCAAATCACAATTTTTTCGAAATAATCGCGATTTTTTCAAATTGAAAAATCGCCAATTTAATTGGGTGATTAAATAAGCCCAGCAAAAAAAAAAACGCATTTTAATTTTGATTTTCGCAACACTGTTATGGATTCATGCTTATCTTAAAGTGCAGAAACTTTGGTGAATCTTCCTAATTATTAAAATGCCAGCTTTAAAATGTTTGGCACTATTCTTGTAAAAATACTTAAATTCTGAAGGATTTTATATAGGTGGAAGAAAATATGGAAAATTAGCCCAATTGTGAAACTTCGCCATTAAATTCTCCTTGTTAATCTCTTGATTTTGCTACTCATCTCTTCCCATCTCTATAACATTTAGCAAGAAGGTTTCATGTGCACAAAGGAGCAAACAAACAGGGGAAGGATGAATGAACTTCTGAAACACATGAAAATTACCTCGATGTGATCATTAATCAAATATTGTACTTATTAACACGCATCCATTTTGTAGCTGACCACTTATCACCCTGAATTACAGGACAACTACCTGGCAGAAAAACAACATTGTATAAACCTAAAAGCTTAAATTACATTTAGGGGCAAAATAGAATAGTGTAAGACAGTGCATTAGGTTGATCCTTAAAGAAACATATACTCCCAAAAACATGTGCCTTGACAAAATGATATTCACATGCAATTATCTTTGGCTGGATTAATATTTAGATGTTAGAAATATAGACAGAAATACTAACCATGAAGACTCAATAGATCCAAAGTAGCATTGGGTTTCATGCTCCAAAAGAGCAAAGCATCTCCCATTCTCGGCCTCACTGATAAGCCAGATCTTCCACATTTAGATAACTCGTTCCACCATGGAACACTACTGCTCTCTACTTTAACTCCTGGAAAAACAGTCTCTCCTCCTTTCTCCACATCTGAACTGCAGTGAATGAGTTTCTCAATTAAATCACAAAAACAACTATGAGAGTATGATGCCAATACAAAACATCTTGATTCTATCATAAATTAGTAAATAAAGAACATACAGGTACATCAGCATAGTAGCTATACGCTGCCCACCATTCTTAGTGTTCAATTGATCAAAGAAAAAATCAGTATGTGGCTCATATTTCTGCCCAATAGCGTAGTGAAGAATTTGAATACCTTCTCCATGTTCTGTTACCAATTGCAGAGATAAAACAGTTACTTTTGGCTGTTAAATTATATTTTCAGAACATCCATTCTCACATCATTCGTTTCTGGCTTGTACACAATTATTGAAAACCAGACATTATGGCTTATGTTGTAATGAGATAAGCATAAGACAATGATCAACAAGACATTCCCATCAAGTCCAGCCTTTCAGCTTCTAGCAGACTTGAACCTCTGCCAAAACCATGCGGACAAACATAAAAGGAAAGAAATTCCTAAAACCTCTATTTCAAGAGTACAATGATCCATTGTACTAATGACTTCGGATAAAAGGGATTGCAATTCATAATTCATAAAAAGTAACTACAGAATCACAGATTAGATGTAAAAGACAGTGGACACTCATATAGAGATATAAGATCTATCAATCAGATGTCATACCGATAATAGCAGAATGCCACAATTGCAATTCACACATCATCAAAAATAACTACAGATTGGATGTAAAAGACAGTGGACACCCATAAAGAGATAAAAGAGCTATCAATCAAATATCATACCATGAATATAAGAATGCAAATAGGAGAATGGATAAGCTATGGCACGATGAACTGGAAGAGAAACATGACACAATGACTGAGAAAAATAACTGTGAAACATGATTCCCAATTAAAGAGGAATGAATATAGATTGCATACCTTCAGGTATAAATGCAAAAGCTGCAATTCTTTGTTCAATCCTACTTACAATATTATCTTGTCCACGCCTTAGGACGGCACTGAAGCTTGTGCGAAAGCTGCAATAGAACATAAGGTGTCAAATACACCAGATTGATATGCTATAAAGAAGTAATGTCAATATCAAAAGCTCAGAAAGTCCAAAAATACAAATAAACCTGCTCTCTCTTCTTCTTCCTGTCCTGCTATCCACAACAGTTGATTTTTCCATGTGTGGTCTAGCAATATTAATTAAATACTCACATTCATCCTTTGCCTGCATAAAGGTCATTAATCAATAATTTGAAGAATGCTAGAACTCAAGACCAACTATCTGTGCATATTAGCACTGAAGACATGAAAATTAATTCAACCATTCTCGGTATTAAAAATACCAGAAAATGCCTGCATATATGTTTCTATAATGAAAAAAGTAACTAAATTAGGGTGCGTACTCAGAAATGTGTCAAAAATATTTTCCATTAATTTGTATACTAACCAAAAAATTGTGATATAGAAAAACTCGTGGCTCCCACGACAGAACCTCCATCTGGTGCTTTGTTTTGACATGTCCATAACTAATATTTCAAACCAAACAGTTTGGTCAGCCATTCAAAGTGCATATGTGAACTATTTCTTGAATTTAGTTTTGGCAGTTTTCCTTGTAATTTCTGATTCAAATCCTACCAAAAGCAAGTGAAGTAAAATAGCATGCCCTAGATGCAACGTAATATGCACTAGAGTGGAAGGAAACAAAAGATAAAGATTACACTCTGCTTTAGCAGATGGTTAATCTATCAAGTAACTTTTACACCTTTGAATTTTAGCTCTGATTTAACTTGGGTAGAAAAGCAAGACCAATTCAAAATTAGATAAGCACAATGGGTACTGTTATGAATAAAAATATATATAAAATAATACAAATAATGTAAAACAATAATAGTAATAAATAATGATTAATTAGTAACTAGTTAATGAAAAGGTGTGTCCACAAAGACATAATCATTGGTGAAAAGGTACCTGCCTAGAGTATATAAGCAGGCCCTCACCCTCATTGTAATCATCTCACATCAATTCTTATACAATATTTAACATACATTACTTGTCCTACAATGGATGTTTATGTCTTCGAAGTATTTTGAAGCTTACTCCAATGTGTATACAAATTTTGTTCGTTACATTAGTATCAGATCATTTCTTTAAGTATGTGAACTTTGTTCATTACATTGGTATCAAAGCCCACATAAGATGAGTTCCATACAACAATCATTATTTTGGACTAATGTCCATTTTGTCTAAACGAAATTGGATATACATATATTCAAAAAAATGTGCAATTTATGTTGTGAAACGTGTGGAAGATTATTTAGCACCAAAGAACATGAACGTAATACATGGATACAAATAAAAAGATTAGAGGAAAAATTCGCAAAGCTTGAACAACAAAAAAATGTTTCGGAAAAGAAATATAAAAATCTCGAAGACATATTTTACAATAAGTCAAAAGAAAAGGACGAGGTAATTTTGCACCTAAAGGACCATAATCAAAAATTACTTGAACATATCAAAAAGTCCAAGGTTAAGAAGCAAAAATTAAAGAAAGAAAATGAAAGTTCTAAGAAAAAATTCAACGAGAAATTATCGCAGAAGGAAGAAGAAAATTTTCACTTAAAAACCCTAAATCAAAGGTTATTTGAACAAATCAAAACTACAAAAGATAAAGAGAATTATACTAAGGACAAAGTCAATGATTCAGAAAATGACGAACTTTCACGTCTAAGGAATCATAACCAAGCCCTACTTACGCAAATAAAGAAGCTTAAAAGTGACAAAAAGTCACTAAATGACAAGTTAGAACAACTTACTCAAGAAGAAGTATTGAAGTCTCCAGTCGTTTCAGTCCAAGTTGAAGATAAAAGAATAAATACCGATCCATTCAATATCACAACTCAAGAAGAAGAGAAACCTATAGAAGTTAAAACCTAAGTTGCACGAAATGCTGAAACATTTCGGAGTTTCCGAAATGAGTACGTTTAGAAACGTCACCAACCAAAAATGGAAACGTCGGCCGAAACGTTGGCTGAAAGGCCATATATGTTTATATATTTATAAATAAGTGAATAACACATTATCTTGCAAGGAAAAAGGGAATAAGACCCACAGATGACAGTTTAGAAGGAAAACCAAGTCTATATTAACTCCCATAGGCAATTACATAATGGTCGACTTTCGGTCGAGTTTCGGTCAAGTTTAGGTCGAGTTTTGGGTACGGGTACGTCCCGAAACGTCGGGTTGCTAGAAGTTTCGTGCAACATAGGTTAAAACCAATCCAGAAAATTCAGTTCAAACAATGAAAATTCCAAGTGATGGTTTTGTAGCCAACTCAACAACAATAGTACCTGAGTAAATGAGGAAATTACCACACATGATAAGGGGAAATCCAACCAATAGAACTCCTTTTCGACATCTGAAACATGAGAGCAGGCAACTAAGTTAGTGTATATATTGGAATCATTTAGAACGGAAACAACAGATTTATGTTCCAAAGAATACAGAGGTTTGCAAAATCTAGTCCTATGATAACAATTTATTTCAAGATTCTAGTGATCGGAAGATTCCACAAAAGGTTAATCTAGGATGGTTGTTGGGTCCCTATAATACTAGTGATTCCCCCAATACTATTGTAGTTGTATCTCTTATTAATATTGTTGTGCCCCTATTGTCCCCATATTGTTATTACTGTGCCCCATAGAATCCCTCTATTGATATTTTTGTGTCTTTATATTATTATTGTTAGGTCGGCTTGGTTATATTATGACCCCTTAGACTCCTATATATAGAAAGGAGGTTTTGTCATTTGAATCATTGAAGAATTGTTCATTTGTGTAATGTAAAGGAGGTTGCCCCCTCGAAGAGGCTGAATTCTAAGGCGTTGATCTATCTTTTCTACCTTTTTGTGAGCTGGTTTCATAACATTTGGTATCAAAGCTTTGTATTCTAGGGTTTCGCTGCTCCAAACAGGTCATCGTGGCATTTGCACTATAAATTTTTTTTCTGCAACGTTTCATACACTAAAAAAAAACCCATTTGGGCCGAAATCATTCTAAACCTCGGGTCCAAATTTCAGAGCTTTTCGCGCTATATTTGCGGAGATATGACCTGAGGAAGTTGGCCTTTTTGCAGACTCCCAAATTACATTCCAAATAGGTGACCTGGGGAAAATCGTCATAACTTTTGTTTTGAGCATCAAATTGAAATTTTGTAAGAAGTTACAGAAAGAGGACAGACTGTAGTTTTCTGTGTATATTTTGTAGACCCGAAAGTCAAAACAATGATACGTGACACTCATACAAGTTCTCTCTTCTAAAAAAGTATATAATCAGGTCATCTTGGGAGATTGTGCATAACTCTTTCTTGGAGAATCTAAATTCGATCAGACTGGTGGCAATGGAAAGAGGACGCAAAGGGCTATTGCAGGGCGCAATTTCAAAACTAAATGATCCGAAATTACAGAGATACATCAAATTCAATATCGAGCTCCTACAAAATGAAAAAAAGGTGTGTAATTTTTTTTAAATTTGCATAAGATTGGTTTGAAAAATTAATTTGAAGGAATTCAAAGAGAATAGTGAAGAATTATTAGCATTAATTAATGCCCCGAAGAAAGAAAATGGAAACACCTAGTAAGCAACCTAAAAGCTCTAACATGACTCGTGAAGAAGAGGAAGAAATGCAACATGATATATCAGAATTACAAGACCAAGTACAACAAATTTCACTCTCACTAAAGGTAAATGAAGCCAAGATGAATGGCGTGGAAGCTAAGATGAATGGCATGGATGCTAAAATGGAACTAAGATGAATGGCATGGACAATAAGATGGAAGAATTGAAGATAAATTTGAATAAGTTGCTACAAGAAATGGTCACTAATGGTGAAAGGGTAGTAAAGGAAACCCATGATGAGAACAAAAGAAATGTTTATCATGATTCCATAGACTCTAATGTTGGATTGAAGACCCACCATATTCCAAAAATCGATGTGAGGAAGTTTGATGGCAAGGATCCCACAACATGGATATTATAAATGGAGCAATTTTTCGATCTCAATAATGTGCCAAACACACAAAAGGTATGTATTGCAACTTTATATTTGGAACCAAATCAGTTTGTATGGTATCAATGGCTTTGCTCTCGTAAACAAATTATCGCTTGGGCAATTTTTATGGAAGAATTGACAGCACATTATGAGGATACAAAAAGAAACACTTTTTTTAGCCAATTGATAAAACAAAAGGGTTCAATAATGGAGCACATTGAGGAGTTCCAAAAATTGAACATAAGGGTAAAAGATATTCCAGAGGAGCATAGGATTGATGTGTTCATAGGGTCTTTAAAGGATAATATCCAACATGATGTTCGCCTATGGGAACCTGAT
>APFE030430524.1:27031-69783 GCA_000404065.3 Pinus taeda
TTGGACAATCATTCCAAGGTATTTGAGACTCCCAAAGGTCTCCCACCTATTCGTGATCAAGATCATGCTATTCATTTGATTCCAAGAAGTGTTCCTCCAAACATCAGGCCGTACAGATTTCCCTATGCCCAAAAGAGTGAAATTGAACATATGGTTGCAAAAATGCTAGAGGCTGGTATAATTCAACCTAGTCAAAGTTCTTTCTCTGCTCTAGTAGTATTGGTGCACAAGAAGGATGGATGGTGCATGTGTCTGAATTATAGGGAGCTCAACAAGCTCACTATTAAAGATAAATTTCCCATTCCTGTCATTGATGAATTATTGGATGAATTGCATGGATCAATTTACTTCACCAAGTTGGATCTTCGTTTAAGATATCATCAAATCAAAATGTAGACTGAAGACATTCCGAAAACAGCGTTTAGAACTCATAAGGGTCATTATGAATTTTTGGTCATGCCTTTTGGCCTAAGTTGTCGAAAATGGCTACCCTAACCCCCAAAACGGCATTTTCCCGTTTCAGATCCGGATCCTGGAACAAAACGGCAGAAAAACGCCAGAAAAACGTTTTGGTGCCGTTTTTTGTTTTTGGATACGGGATGTTTTTTCAAACGGCGTTTTTGTAGGAAAAACGTCAGAAAAATGTTTTGGTGCCGTTTTTTGTTTTTGGATACGAGACGTTTTTTTCAAACGGCGTTTTTGTAGGAAAAACATGCCATTTTAGAAATTTTAAAACGTTTTCTGAAATTCTGAAACATATTTGAAAAAATTTAAAACGTTTTACAGCAAAAAAAGGGTTTTGAAGTCTACCCGCCAGCAACAGCGAACTTAAAATTGAAAATTGGCTACACGACTAACTTATATAATATACGCATTACGACAACCCCCATACTCATGAATTTTTTAAAGCTCTCCTGGCATATATTGTGAAAGCAATTGCAATACCAACAGCCACACAAAAGGAAATTGCATTGTAGATAAATTATAATCTCTACAGGTGTTAGATGGAGATTTTTGTATTTTACATCTACCAATGTTTTTAGTAGACGGCCACTGCACCGCACAAAAACATAAACTGATGAGTCTTGTATGGAAAAATGCTTCTATTTTTTCAGTAAAAAAAACTTGCTTCTATTCCTATCAACTCAGCCAAAAAATACCAAGATAATAAAACAAACTCCATCAGAGTCAATTTCAAGGCAGCTTATACACCACATGTCAGTATATACTTTAAACGTTTAGTGAATGGTTATTTAATATTTTATGTACTTAGATTATGTTAATGATAGTGCATTAAGTTATTGATTAAGTACTTCAGTAATAATTAAGAATAAATAAAAAATAAGTTATACAACCTCTCTCATCTCTCACGTGTAAAAGAAGTTTTTGAATTATCTTCTCTCTCTTCTAGGTTTTTCTTGTCCATTTCCTGTGTGTAAATCTGATGTGAGAATGCAGGCCTGTTGCCCTCTAAGTTCTAACTTGGACCATAAATCAGATCTGAAATTTCTTGCAGATCACTGTGATATTGCTGAGAAATTAGCTTTTATGAATAGGACAGCCAAGCATTAGGTAAAATGAACCTCTGCAAGTGATTTCCAAGAAGGTTTAGGTCATATTGCCACTGAAATTAGTCCATATCAGTGCTGTTTTGAAGAATAAGGAAGGCAAGATAAGACCATCTTGGTTTTAGCCAAGATATTTGATGATGCTCACTTGGATGAGATTCCTTAGCCAAGGCCTGATAACAAAATTTCAAATTTTCATCATTTCAAATTTTCAAAACATGAACAAAGAAATGAAATTTGCTCATTGCTATAATATTTGGACAGGGTTTCGTTGGCTCTTCTAAAGCATGAAACAAATATTTTTCAAGATATTCACCACTGGGATGTGTCATGCAACTGAATTTGTCCTATCCTCTGTCATTTAGCTATTTCAGAAGGCAGAAACTAAGAATCACGGAGCACTACAAAATAAATTAACTTGTTAATTGGCATTCGACTGTTGAAAAAGAATCAAGCATAGGCCACCTAATTAGAGAAGTATAACAAATAACATTGGACTTGAATGTTTATGGCATATGTTGAATTGATGATGATGAATCATGATAGATGATAGATGATAATCTAGATTTTGAAATATGAATAGTAATATGAAATTTTTATTTTTAAAATATATATTATATGTGTGTGTGTTGTTTCCTACCGTATCGTATCCATATTTTTTGAAAATTTGCCGTATCTGTTTCAAACCCCCTACCCGTATCCATTTTTTGGTAACTTAGCTTTTGGCCTTACTAATGCACCTTCTACATTTGAAGGTTTGATGAATTCCATTTTCAAACCCTTCCTTAGAAAATTTGTGTGAGTAATTTTTGATGATATACTAATCTACAACAAGTCTTGGAAGGATCATGTTGAACATGTTGACAGGGTGCTACAACTATTGGAGGAGAAACAATTATATGCAAAAAGCTCCAAATGTTTCTTTGGAGTACAAGATATGGAATATCTGGGTCATATTGTATCTCATGAAGGTGTTATCGTAGACCCTAGCAAAATTAAAGCCATTAAGGAATGGAAAATCCCCACATCCATAAAGCATCTGTGAGGATTTCTCAGGTTGACAGGGTATTATCACAAGTTTGTTAAGAATTATGGGAGAATAGCAGCACCTCTAACAACACTATTGAAGAAAGATGCATTTTCATGGACTCTAGAAGCAACAAAGGCCTTCGAACATCTTAAAGAGTAAATGTACCAAGCACCTGTCTTAGCTACACTAGACTTCACAAAAACCTTATTGTGGAATGTGTTGCTTCAGGAAATGGATTTGGTGTTGTTTTAATGCAAGATGAAAGACCCATTGCTTTTGAAAGTCGTCCAATCAAGGGAAAGTTTTTACACAAAGCTATTTATGAGAAGGAAATGTTGGCAATACTCCATGCACTTAAGAAATGGCAGCCCTACCTAATGGGAAGACACTTCAAGGTAAAAACGGATCATGATAGCCTTAAATACTTTTTAGAACAAAGATTATCCTCTGAAGAGCAACAAAAGTGGGTCACAAAGATGTTGGGTTATGACTTTGAAATCATCTACAAAAAAGGGAAGCAAAATGTGGTGGCAGATGCACTCTCAAGAAAGGATGAGGATGTGGAAGCATTGTTGTGTGCCATTTCTATTATCCAACCAGATTGGATAAATGAAGCAAGGGAGGAATGGAAGAATGACGAAGAACTGTGGGCACTTATTCGAAAGCTACAACAAGATTCCAGTACGTCTGATACATTTAGCCGGAAAAATGATTCGTTATGGTACAAAGATCGCTTATACCTCTATAAGAATTCCCAACTAAAACAAAAGATTCTTATGGAATTGCACACTTCTCCCTTAGGAGGGCACTTAGGATTTTTAAAAACTTACCGCAGGGTTAAGAAGGAATTTTTTTGGGATGGCCTTAAATCAGATATTCAAAAGTTTGTGGCAGAATGTTTGGTTTGCCAACAAAATAAAGTTGAAACAATTAAGACACTGGGTCTATTACAACCTTTATCCATTCCAAGCCAACGTTGGGAGGAGGTTTCAATGGATTTTATCACAGGTTTACCCAAGTCTAAGGGAAAGAGTGTCATCATGGTGGTAGTTGACAGACTTACCAAGTATGCACACTTTTGTGCATTATCACATCCATTTAAAGCCAGTACAGTTTCTACTACATTTATGGAAACAATTCAAAAGCTACATGGAAACCCAAAGATTATTGTAAGTGACAGAGATCCCATTTTCACTGGAAATTTTTGGACAGAATTATTTTCTTGTCTTGGTACTCAGTTAGCTCATAGCTCATCTTATCATCCTCAATCTGATGGGAAACTGAGATAGTAAACAAATTTTTGGAAGGATATCTTCGTTGCTTTGTATCTGATAAACAGACACAATGGGTCAATGGTTGCCTCTGGCTGAATGGTGGTATAACACTTCCTTCCATACAACAACAAAAATGACCCCATTTATGGCACTTTATGGGTATCAACCACCATCCATCACACATATTTAAGAGAAAATTCTAAGGTCCAAGCAGTGGAACATCACATCGAACATCAACAACAAGTCCTCCAACTCTTAAAGAATAACCTCGTGTTGGCACAGAATAGAATGAAACAACAGGCAGATCAACATCGCAGTGAAAGAAGTTTTGATGTAGGTGATTGGGTATTCCTACGGCTACAACCATATAAGAAAATGTTCCTCAAGCAAGCTAAGAAGGATATAAATTATCACCAAAGTATTATGGTCCATACAAGGTGTTGCAAAAGATTGGTACTATGGCATACAAATTGGAGCTTCTTGTAGCTTCTCGAGTACACCCAGTTTTCCATGTTTCATGTTTAAAGAAGGTTATAGGCGACAAGCTCCCAATTCAAACAATAGTGCCAGAACTTGACAAGGAAGGAAAAATTATATTGGAACCGGAAGCAGCCATAGAAACAAGAACTAGACAGCTACGAAATCGATCAATTTCGGAGTATCTCATCAAGTGAAAGAACTTATCCGCTGAAGATTCCACATGGGAGGATGAGAATTTTATACAGAAACATCCAGACCTACTCAAGCGTTGAGGATAACACTTTTTTGAAGGAGAGGGGCATGTTGGGTCCCTATAATACTAGTGATTCCCTCATTACTATTGTAGTTGTATCCCTTGTTAATATTTTTGTGCCCCTATTGTCCCCATATTGTTATTACTGTGCCCCATAGAATCCCTCTATCATTATTTTTGTGCCTTTATATTATTATTGTTAGTCGGCTTGGTTATATTGTGACCCCTTAGACTCCAATATATAGAAAGGAGGTTTTGTCATTTGAATCATCGAAGAATTGTTCATTTGTGTAATGTAAAGGAGGTTGCCCCCTCGAAGAGGCTGAATTCTAAGGCGTTGATCTATCTTTTCTATCTTTTTGTGAGCTGGTTTCATAACAATGGTCTGATCCATTCTCAGTCTGACAATTTTTTTTAGCTCTCAAAGCATCATATCGTCTTGCATCAACAAAGATGAAAGTTCGGAGACAAGAAAGATATTCGAAACGAGAAAAAGAATCAAGCCCTTTCATCAGTAAGCTTTAAGGACAAAACTTTTTGAAGAGGAAGGCAATGTTATGAATAAAAATATATATAAAATAATACAAATAATGTAAAACAATAATAGTAATAAATAATGATTAATTAGTAACTAGTTAATCAAAACGTGTGTCCCTAAGGAAATAACCGTTGGTGAAGAGGTACCTGCCTAGGGTATATAAGCAGGCCCTCACCCTCATTATAATCATCTCACATCAATTCTTATACAATATTTAATATACATTATTTGTCCTACAACGGATGTTTACGTCTTCGAAGTATTTTGAAGCTTACTCCGCTGCGTATACGAATTTTGTTCATTATAGATACTTATAGTGAATCCTATTCAAAATCTACTTTATACTATTTGAAGAAGTGGAACTCAAGTAAGATTGAAGCAAGCCCCAATTGTTAGCTCGATTGGTTGAACCATCCACCCAAGTCATGCTGCCGATAGGAAGGTCATGGATTTGAACTCATTTGAGTCCTTGAGGATAACCAACCGCAATTGTGGCTGGCAATTGAACCAACCTCCATCTAGTATTCCAAGAAAGTGAAGAGGATCCTAAAACATTTTCCTTGGAAAAAAAAGGCGAGATTAAAGCTCCAACCATATTTATTTCAATTTAAATACCTACCAACTTTATTTTGACGGCCTACAAATTCACTCTAGGGTATAAGGATTCAAAAAGCATATTACTCCAAGTCTAAGAAAACTTTCCTGCAAGTATTCATCTATTCCTTATCATGAACCAAGTAGGTTTATGCTTCAATTTGAAATAGTTGGTCTCTTAGAATGGCCACTTTGGTATATGAACTCGTGGTCTAATGACAAACTGAAGAATTTGTTGGCTATAGCAACAGTACTATGGTATCCAATCATTAAGTTGGCAATCATTTGGATCTTGTACTTGGGGGGTGACAGTGATTATCTATGCTAAGCTACCATTGGATTTTTGTGTGTTTGGGGGTGGTAGTGATTATCTAAGCTAAAGCTATCATTGGATTCGCATGCCTCAAATTGGTGATGATTATTTAGGTTCAAATAGCTTAGGCTACCATTGGATTCTCATGACTCATGTCGAAGTGATAATTTAAGCTAAGATACCATTGTATTCTCATGCCTTGGGGTGGTGGTGGTCAGCAATCAAAATTGAACCCTTCCTAGCTCTTCCAAGGAGTTCAAACTTATCCTAGAAGGATAATTTGAGAAAATATTGTTAAAAAAAATTGTAAATTGTTGAAATTACATGTCATTTATGAAGGACAAAAAATATCATAAAATGTCAAAAGAACGGTAAAATTTTTAATAGCCCATCAATTTCCTCACTTGAAAGGGTTTACAGAAGGAGATTGAACAGATTCTCTTCTCGTGGACTCCTTGCAAATCTTGGATAGAAATCAATCTCTGATCTCCACCTTTTTGAAGCTAATAATAGTCAAGTGGAAGAAATGGATGATTTATTTGCTCCATGTGATTTTCTAACATTAACAGGTATCCTCATCAAATTCCTGACAAAGATATACAGAAATTGCTCCCCTTTCAAGGTAATAATGCAATATGTGAAAATACACATAAGGAACTTCAATCTTTGCATAAGTAAATAGTGCAACAACACAAATCAAGAGGATGTAAAGAAGAAGTTATTTGTATTGTCTTTGGAGGAGGATGCTTTGGATTGGTTTATAGAAGTTAATGCTAAATCCTCTGCAAATCATTGATGCTTTCAACAATAAGTGGGGAGATAAAAAAGGAAAATCGTCACCTATTGGCTATTGTGAGCGGAATCAGAAAGAATGAGAATGAGACCATAGAGGAATTTAGAAAAAGGTTCAATGATATAGTGAAGTATTCCCCAAGACATTAACCTCCAAAGAAGTTTATTCTCATATATTATATTGATGCATTCAATACAGATACCTCATATTAGTTAAGGGGAAAGGAACCTGCAACTTTGAGGAACGCCTAAAGTTTGGCTAAGAAGATAAAGAAATATAGGTGAGATTTAGGCAAGTCGAATCTTCCTAATTTTACAAGAGGAAATACTTCAAAGAGTAAATCTAAAGTTAAGGAAGTAGCAAGTGACCCCATCCAAGAGTTGCCTCAATAAATAAAGACTATAGAGATAAACCATGCGAACCAAACGAATGTTATACAAAATAGATTGGTTGCTATGGAAAGGTCACAAGCAAGTTGATTTCCACCAAGACCTAATGATAGATGGCAAAAGAAAGGGAATATTCCAGATCAAAGGCCACTTAATCCTCTTGAATCTACAAATATGGTGGACCACCAAACCCTTCCTTATTGCAGGCCTTGCAATGATTTTCATGAAAAATATACTTGTCCCTTATATTGTCGAATTGTTGAAGGGGATATGGCTGGGACAAGTGAACAAATTAATATGGTGGGCCAAAGTTACACTATTTCCATGGAAAATTGGATTGAAACCATTGAAAGGAGCCAAATTGTTAGTAATGTGTCCATTGTTTGAATGTTAATAACATGATTGATGCCAATGATATGTCACCAAGATATTTGGAGAAAACCGGTTACCCACCCAAAGGGTGACCCCATAGGAGAATTTTTTCTCTTATAGCCAACAGCCCTCGACAATCACTAGTAGTCGATGATGATGTGCCACTTATATCTCTGCCACTTGCATTAGTCATATGTTTCCTCGCCCATCTAACAAGAGCACATGTTGGAAGGTGGGCTTCTGATCAAAAGATACTTTATTCATTTTGTAATCGGGTGCTTATGCTTGTTTTATTTGGGAATTTGACTTGGATTATGGGGTAACTTGGAAGAAAGAAAGGTTTTGGCCAAGATCTTGTTCCCACACCTTAAATGGGGGGGTTAATTTTCAATCCTACTTGGAAGCCATGATTGAGATAGCATAGTCCCATCTCTCTGTATTCCATACTTATCATTTTCCATCTTGCATTACAAGCCCCTATTCCAAATCCATTCTTTGGGTTCAACTGACCACTAGTTCATTGAGATTTGGCACCCACACATTCTCATGCTTAGATAGGACCTGGAAATGTACTCTGGGAGGTTGACATAGCTAAAATAAATAGAAAGAGCATATGATAACCACAAAAGAAAAGTAAAGAATAATAAAATGCAAAGGATGGTCAAGACATTCAAATTAGCATGTGGTCAAAAGCCAAACATGAGCTCTACCTCACTCATATGGTCATCACCCGATTCCTAGGTCAATGTTTCCCTATCTCATAGAAGACAAGGAACCATTGCATTTCCCAACCCCTGATGGGCAATGAACTACACCATACTTAAGGGTGTTGTTGACCACCAAGTATCGGCTACCCCATGAGCGAAACACATGGTCAAAGCAGTTAAAAAAAAATCAGATTTCATCATCTTCATTCAGCTTCTAGACTTCAAATGTAATCCAAATTCTGCAGCCCTATGGGCCATTATGTAAAAATGATTCTAATATGTTTATGAAGCCATGTAACACACTTAGGTAAGCTTAATAATTTTTTCTAGGGAGTTTTTTTCCCTCGACTAATTATCTGCGTTTTTCAACTACAAATAATTGGTTGAGTTTTTTTTCCCAAACATACCCCAAAGCTAGAGTGGGGCTTGATGGTATATTCTTAAGTGAGTCCTAGTGTATACATTCGATGTAAACTATCATACTATATCATGCCTAAAGTTTTGAAAATTTTGGTTGTGTCTAGGGGTCAGTTTAATTGTCGAATTTCCCCTTCTAAACGGGATTTTTATGTAATATTTGATGTAAGGATGTAAAAAAGTGTTGTCTATAGAAGTTATAGGTGGTATGAGTAATCATAATTAGACCTCATCGCCTAAAATTTCTATTTAAACACACTTTGAGGGTGGAAAAATATGTTTATACCCCTCTAGAGTCATATTTTCTATTTTCTGGCAAAAAATGGCAAAATAAATAGCCAAAAAATGGTCAAAAAATTAAAATGAGAAAAATAAAATTCTCTCCAAGTGAAAAACATTAAAAAAGGAATGTGCCCTTTCCAAGTAATGAATCTCCACAAATCACGGAAGGAAAAGTCCTAGAAAAATTCATTGGGCCAGAAAAAAGGAATTAATTCCCGAATTTGTGGACCAAGGTGGTTAAATTGAATGAGGGATTTTAGTGAAAAGTATTTAGAAAAATTATTTTTTGGTCCATTCCAACTCATCATCAAGGAGATCAAATTTTTTCTCAAGGCAATCAAGGGTCGAGATTAATTTGACATGGATCAATGGTTCAACTAGCCGTTTTCCCCGAGATCAAGTCAACTTTCTGCACCTAGCCATTTTTCACTTGGAGAGGAATCTAGATCTTACATTTTTCTATAAATTGAGCTCACGGCTCCTCATTGTAACACATTGTAATCAAGCTCTTGACTAGAGAAGCTATGCTGGAATCTGTAATTTTTCCTGGAATAATAAAGCAAAAGTCTTTGGAGTTCATTCATGGTGGTCTTTCTTTTCTTTCCTCTGCGGTAATGTATTCTGAATATTGCTCTTGATACTCTACTGGATCTAAATTAATATATTGTTACTTCACTAGCCAGTTGTGGACTAACTATTTGCATAGGTATCTTGCATTAGTTTTTCGGTTAGAGAATCAATTTTGAATTTAACAAGTCTTGTAGGTATCTCTAGATCTGTTCTTTCAATTTTGTTATTTGACCCTTGTGATTTAACAATTGTATTTTAAGTGTGCAGAGATCTATCACTTTCAGATCTTGGGCGTGAGGGGAAGTCTTTGGTTGGACCAGCCAATTCCCAAGACAAAGATTGAAGAGCCTACTTTGTCTCTCCTCAAAGATTTATCTAACGAATGTTGCAGGAACTTCTCAGTCATTGCTTGGGTTTAAAACGTATTAATTTTCATCTATTTTTTCTCATCTAAAGTGCTTAATTGAATAGAGTTGTTAATATAGAGTTGTTATTTGCTAATCATGGAACCGAGTTGTACTCATATTCCATAGATTTAGCCTTTGTAAATTTGTAAATATTTTACTTGTATAGAGCTTGTATATACTTTGTCTTGAGCATATAGTTTATTTGCAGATTTGAAGAGGAGGTGTAAGGGTTTGGTATAGACTTATTTTTGTAGGTGGATCTATCAAGGAGAAATCAATTTCTGAGAGTCTAAGCCCTCATCTAGCCTAGCGGAGGGTTTATTTTGAAAAGATCATGTTTTTAGGGGTTGTCTATCATTTTTTAGCATCTCCTTGAGGTTGCAAGGGTTTGGAGGCCCTTTTTGCCTCGAGAACAAAATTTTCTCAAGGCTTTTCAAATTATAGATTTTCTGCGAACTGTTTTCAGAGGGTTTTGATTGGGGTTTTAGTTTTCTGCAGCTCAAATAATTTTTTTTGTGAAGGCCACTAGGGATAGGCATTAGTTTTGTTGAGGGCCGCAGGAGTAGGCATTAATTTTTTGCTAGGTCACAAATACTTAAGCGTTTAATTCCTTGGTTTTTGTTTCATATCCATTAACCCTTGTTTTGTAGTGATAGTGTGATTTTTTGGCAGGGATTTCATCAAAAAATTTCGCAAAGAAATTCATTCGTGAAGGCTTGGAATTATTTTTCAAATTTTTGGAGAAGTTGCATAATTGTTTTAGGTCTCTATCCTCAAGGTCGAGAGCTCCTAAAGGAATCTCTTTTCACCTATTGCGAATGGCAGTTTAGAGGAGGGTTTTCAAAAAAAAATTGAAGAGTTTATGATTTTGAGCATTAATGAATTCACTTTAAAAATAAAAATAAAAAATAAAATAATTAATTCCAAATTTTTTGATTAAATTTTTGGACTAGGCTGAGAGCCCTTGGAGGCTTCTTTATGCTTGGGTCGTTAGCATTTGGGGGATACATTAATCCTTGTTGAAGGTCGAGAACCTTGGAGATCTAAAGTATTTGTTTTGGAGGCTTTTGAAATCAAATTATAAGTGGGTTAGCCTTGTACCTTGAGGAGAAATTGGATGTTGTAAAGCTCTTTTCATCATTGTAATTCTCCTTAAGTTGAAGTATTAAAAATGTGCAATTGCGGTCAAATTCTACTTTGGACTACTCATTTGATGGAGATGATGATGGCATTGAATTCCTCTTTTCGAGAGGACCAAAATCGACCTAAAGATCACCTCGTTCGAACAAGCAGATGTTGGGTTTTGATTTTGTGCACCCACTCATGGATATTGGATCAGGTCGGCTTCACTCTCATGCACACTTGGATAGGTCAACCTCAACAACAAATGGACATTGTTGGACAACCCCTAAAAGCCTATAAATACAAGTGACCTAGAAGCTCATTTGGATATCACAACATCAAGCATCTTCTTCTCTTCTATCTAATTCGGTTAGGCACATTGACGAAGGAAAAGGTCGTACAGAGGTCTGAAGTCTTAGATCTAAAGCTCACACAAAATTAGGGTTTATGTTAAGGACGTTGGCACAGAACTGGGAAATTTTGGCCCTGGACACATGCATGCTATGGTCAAGACAACATCCAGGAAGCTACAAATGCACACACGCTAACCTGAAGGGAGCGTCCAGGGATTTGACTATAGTTGACCATCATCCGAAGTTTTCTGACGCTGTCTGAATCAAGTTGTCTCTAATATATTCTGCCACTGCAAACCGGTTTCTGAAGTTGTTGAGTTGTATTACTGATCATATTGTATTGGGCTCATTGTACTCTCTGCTGAACATTTTATGACAATCTAATAAAAGAAGAATTTCAAAGGGTTTTCCCCTTAATGGGGTTTTTTCCCTAGTGTCTCTTGTTGATGTGCTGATTGTCTTCTTTGTCATTGCATATATTGTTCTATCTTCAATTATTGTTATTGAATGGAAAGACTAATTGTAATTGGAAATACTGCTAATTGAAGTTTGGAATTCGGCTAAAGTAATTGAAATAGCATAGAACAATCTGAAAATTTAACATGGTCTCAAAGCTAAGGTGAAGGACGAGCCCAAAAGGAGACAAGCCTTGAAGCACTCATCTTTGGAATGTTGAAAGAACCAATCTAGTCAAAGTCAAGATGACTTCCTATTTCAAGAGTGATGAGAAGTTCGGTGACTCTTCTAATTTTGCTGCATGGAAAGTTAGGTTGGAGATCATAGTTGATAACAATGATGTTTTGGACTACATTCAAGGAAAGGTACCTGAATCTCCAGAGAATGCATCAGCTGCTGCCAAGAAGAAGCACAAGAAAGGTGAGTTGAAAGAAAAACAAATTATAGTTGATGGATTACAAGATAATCTACTTGCATATATTGGAAACTTGAGAAGGTCTAAAGACATGTATGATAAGGTAGCCGGCATGTATGAGGTCAACAATTTAAATGAAATCCTCACCTTGAAAGATCAACTCAAAGATACCAAGATGAACAAAGGAGAGTCCATAAAATCCTACATAATGAGGATCTCTCGTATTAGAGATCAATTGCAAAGAGTTGGAGAAGTTGTGCTTGACAGGGAACTGGTGGTCATGACTCTAAGAGCTTTCCCTCCTAGTTGGGAAACATTCATCACTACTATAAGCAACACAAATTTCCTCCCTTCATTTGATGAAATTGTTGGAAAGCTCACTCAAGAAGAGTCAAGGATGATAGCAAGAAGAAGGATTCAAAAGCACGAAGAAGGAGAACCAGTTGCATACATCACTCATGACAAGAAGAAGAAAGGGAAAGGATGTCCATCAAGAAAGCTTCCTCCTCGAAATTTTAGTGGAAGAAATGAATATGTGAACTTTGAATGCTACAATTGTCATAAGAAAGGGCACTATGCTCGAGATTGCCCTGAGAAGAACAATGGACCACATTATAATACTAGAAGCAACAACAACAGGTTCAATGATCAAAGAAGGAGAGATGACCGAAGGAATGACCACAATGGAAGAAATGATAGAAGAAGAAAAGATGCTCCAAGTGACCATGAAGAAGATCGTCGTCCACAAAAGAAGTCAAAATTCCCTAGGTATGAAAGTAATGTTGCAAATCAATTTGAATATATTCTTATTTCCGCTCTTACTAGTTCATCTCCTCCACATTCGTGGGATAGTTGGTTGGTTGATAGTGGGACCACTCATCACTTCTTTGGTTACAAGGAAGTTCTCTCTAATTTGGTAGAGAGGGAGTCAAATTTGAAAATCATTCTTGGAGACAACTCCACTCATCCCGTTAAAGGTTTTGGATCTGTCAAATTTCATTTGAATTTTGGGGAATCTATTGTACTACATGATGTAATGTATGTGCCTGGGTTAAAGAAGAATTTGATATCAATATCCGCTTTGGAAGACAAAGGGATGAGGGTTGCTTTCATCAAAGGAAAGGTTCTTACTTGGCCTGTTGGATCACTTATGGGAGATGCATTCACTTTGGGAACAAGATATGAAGGACTCTACAGGGTCACTGGAAGACCACTACTAGCATTGGCTCATAATACAGATCATCTAAGCGAATTATGGAACCGAAGGTTGGCTCATCTTCATTATGATGCTCTTCCGAAATTGGAGAACTTGGTCTCAGGGATTCCAAAGGTTCAAGCTCAACATGATGGAGTATGTCCGAGATGTGCTAGTGGAAAAATGACAAGGGGACCATTCCCCTCTAGTGAAAACAAGACCACTGATATCCTCCATCTCATTCATTCCAACATATGTAGACCGATGCCCGTGCACTCTATTAGTGGATATCTCTACTACATCACATTCATTGATGACTTTTCAAGGAAGACATGGATATACTATTTGAAGCATAAGGATGAAGCCTTCGAAACATTTAAGGAGTTCAAAGCATTGGTTGAAAATCAAACAAGGAAGAAGATCAAAATATTCAGGTCTGATAATGGTGGAGAATACATGTCAAATGAATTCATTGAATTTTGCAAAAAAGAAGGTGTCAAGAAGGAAACAATTGTGCCATATACTCACGCACAAAATGGTCTAGCTGAAAGGAAGAATAAGTCTATAGTAGAAGCCACTCAAGCGATGCTCCATGATCAAAAGTTCCCTAAACTTCTTTGGGCCGAAGCTTCACATGTTGTCGTATATGTTCAAAATAGGGTGCCTCATCAAGCTTTGGAAAACAAAACTCCAAAAGAAGTATTTACAGGTGTGAAGCCCGACATTAGTCATCTCTACATATTTGGATGTCCCGTATATTTCCATGAGACGAAGGACAAAAGGAACAAATTGGAAGCTACAAGAAGAAAACGTACATTTGTTGGGTATTATAAAAATTCTAAAGAATTTAGAATATATATTCCTAGTCAAAGAAAGATCAAAATTAGTTGGGATGTTATATTCGATGAAGATGTTGATCTTGGAAAAGCAAGAGACCTTCCACTCTGCCTCCTCCTCCTAAGAAGAATGGTGATATGGATATCTTGGATGGCCGGTCTGTGCCCAAATCTGAGACTGATATTGTTGATGATCCCATGGAACCCATGGATGCCTTAGATTCTCCTCCTAGTAAGCCTCCTGCTAGGAAGAGACCACTTTGGCTCTGTAACACTCTTCAAAACGTTGATAGTCATGTGCCTGTCCAAAGATTGTTTAGAGAAAGGAAGAAGCCATGCAGGTACCAGGGATATGTTGCAGCGATGAGCACTATGATTCAAGCCAAACCTTCCATATTCGAAGAAGCCGTAAAAGAACAAGTTTGGAAAGATGCTATGGCCGAGGAATATGAATCTATTATGAAGAATTACGTATGGGATGTTGTACCGAGATCGAAGGGGAAATCCGTGGTAACTTCGAAGTGGATATTCAATATCAATCATGGAATTGATGGAAGCATTGAAAAATACAAGGCAAGGTTTGTGGCTCGAGGATTCTCCCAAAATGAGGGAGAAGATTATGATGATATATTTGCACCTGTGGCTCGATATACAACCATTAATTCGATAGTTTCCCTTGCCGCAAGTCAAGGATGGACCCTTCATTAGATGGACGTAAAGACCGCATTTCTCCATGGCTTGCTACAAGAAGAAGTATATGTTGAGCAACCACAGGGATTTGAAGTAGAATATTGAAAGACACACGTTTGTAGATTGAAGAAGACATTGTATGGTTTGAAGCAAGCCCCAAGAGCATGGTACGCCCGCATAGATAGTTATTTGGTGAAGTTGGGATTCACAAGAAGCAATGTCGATCCCAACCTCTACTTCAAGGTAGTCCAAGGTGTGCCATTGATTTTGGTTTTATATGTTGATGATCTATTCTTGGCAGGTAGTGAGCCTTTGATGACCGAATGTAAGAGGGAGCTATCCTCTGAATTCGAGATGAAGGACCTTGGACTCATGCACTATTTTCTAGGCCTTGAGGTGTGACAAAGGCCCGGTGAGATTTTCCTTTCACAAGGAAAATATGTTGTGAAGCTTTTGGAAAGATTTGGAATGACAGAATGCAAGTCCCTACCCACACCGATGGAAATGAACTTCAAGAAGTTATGTGGAGAAGCTGCAAGACCTAATTTGGCAAATCCATCCGAGTATAGATAGTTGATTCAGGCTCTGATGTTCCTTGTGAACACCCATCCAGACATATGCTATGCAATGAACACATTAAGTCAATTCATGACCGAGCCTCCCTATGCACATTGGACTGCTGCCAAACATATTTTGGGATATTTGCAGGGAAAGATCACACTTGGTTTGAGATACTCTGTCAAAGATGTTCGACTTCATGGATACACCGATGTTGACTGGGCGGGAAATGTTATCGACAGGAAAAGTACGTCAAGATTTTGTTTTAGTCTTGGATCTGCCATGATATCTTGGATGAGCAGGAAGAAGTTCGTAGCATTGAGTACCGCCGAGGCAGAGTATATTGCCGCTAGCATGGCTAGTTGCAAAGCATTTTGGTTGAGGAAGCTCTTTGGAGAGCTATTTAAGCAAGTCCTAGACACTACAATGATATATTGCGACAACAAGAGTGGGATTCGTCTGGCAGAAAATCCTGTGTTCCATGACAAGTCCAAGCACATAGAGATTTGATACCACTTCATTCGTGATATGATACAGAGAGGAGTCATTCAACTCCATCACATATCGATAGATGAGCAAATTGCAGATATTCTCACCAAAGCTTTGCCGAAAGGGAAGTTCTTGGTCTTCAGAGAGCAGCTCGGATTGATGGATGTGACCCCTCCTGATAAAGGGCGCCACTGATCGAGGACATTGAGCCATACTCTTCCCCCCTATCTGAGCTCCCCAAGGTGAAGAATGAGATAGACGGCTCCCGGGGTTGAGGGAACTCTGGACAATAGCGTATCACCCCTATCTGTTACCCATAGGGTTGGAGTAGTAGCTCACCCTATCTTGGTCTTTGCAGAGTATACCCCGGTTGACATCATACCCACAAGCTGGGCTTGTTGGGACTATCCCTTCTTGTCTAGCCAACAGGTGAGGAGGCTTGGGGGCATGAAATCCTTACCTTTGGTAAGTTGAGTATCTCGCCCAAGCTAGGATTATGATGCAGGTGTTCTACCACATAACTCTTAAGAGTCATTGTTGGGAAGGTCGGTAGGCAATAGGATGGGTTGAGTAGTAGCTCCTCTACACCTATTGCTCGACATGGGTTGAGTTGTAGCTCCCCCATGATATTCCGGGGAGTAGCCTGATGACATATTTCTAGGTAGTAGCCCGCTAATAGATATTTTGGGTTGTAGCCCGTTGATAGATATTTCGAGTTGTGGCTTGTTGATAGATATTCTGGTTTGTAGCTCATTGATAGATGTTGGTAGCTTTTGCTCCACATGATTCTTCTTCCTTGGATTCGAGAATGTTTCAACAGATAGAGTTGAGCATATTTGTACACATGATGACAGGATGACACATTGATCGACGGACATGTTTTACAGGTGGAATTCTCCCTAACTGAGAGAGAGTGTTAAAAATATGCAATTGCGGTCAAATTCCACTTTGGACTACTCATTTGATGGGGATGATGATGGCATTGAATTCCTCTTTTTGAGAGGACCAAAATTGACCTAAAGATCACATCGTTCGGACAAGCAGAAGTTGGTTTTGATTTTGTGCACCCACTCATGGATATTGGATCGGGTCCGCTTCACTCTCATGCACACTTGGACAGGTTAGCCTCAACACCAAATGGACATTGTTGGACAACCCCTAGAAGCTTATAAATACAAGTGACCTAGAAGCTCATTTGGATATCACAACATCAAGCATCTTCTTCTCTTCTATCTAATTCGGTTCAGCACATTGACGAAGGAAAAGTTCGTACAGATCTGAAGCTCACACAAAATTAGGGTTTATGTTCCAGACGTTGGCACAGAACTGGGAAATTTCGTCCCTGGACGCACGCATGCTATGGTCAAGACAACCTCTAGGAAGCTACAGAACACACACGCTAACCTTAAGGGAGTGTCCATGGGTTTGACTACAGTTGACCATCATCCGAAGTTTTCTGAAGTCTGAATCAAGTTCTCTGATATATTTTGCCACTGCACACTGGTTTCTGAAGTTGTTGGGTTGTATTACTAATCATATTGTATTAGGCTCATTGTACTCTCTGCTAAACATTTTATGACAATCTAATAAAAGAAGAATTTCAAAGGGTTTTCCCCCTAGTGGGGTTTTTTCCCTGGTCTTTGACCAAATCTGGTGTCTCTTGTTGATGTGTTGATTGCCTTCTTTGTCATTACATATATTGTTCTATCTTCAATTACTATTGATGAAAGAAGAGACTAATTGTAATTGGACATATTGCTAATTGAAGTTTGGAATTGGGCTAAAGTAATTGATACAACATAGAACAATCTGAAAATTTAACATGAAGAGCCTTTTTCTCTATCCAAATGGCCTCTTCCATTGTAACATAATAATAAAATTGATCTTGTTTCATAGGGGAACTTGGGATTTTCCCATGGTATCCCTCCTTATTTAAGTCAAAGGATTTCTACTTTCTTGGTTTAGTTTTCCTTCTTTAACCTTTAGATCTAACTCCTAATTGTTTCCTTGCGTCTCACTGGATTATTAGTTTAGTTGCATGTTCATTTTATCATTGATCTAATTTCTTGAATTGCATATTGGCTACTTGATCTAGTGCGCTTGGAATAGCTCTTGTCTTTGTTTCACTTGCAATTGTAGATCTATAGTAGTTTCTTATCTTTTTGTTAGCAATCTCATTTGCCATCTCTTAATTGTGATTTCATCATAGTTCTCACTTGGTTTCCTTGTCTAACGTAAGTGAAGAACATCGTAAAAGCATTTTAAGCAAAGGGCATTTTGAGTTATTGATTTAACATCTAATTCTAATTGTCATTTCTTGTTTCACATAGTAATTGCTATGTGCTTCATTGGTCATTTGTGTAAGCTAATCTTGTTCTCTAAGTGCTTATCATTGCCTTGTGGATTAGTATCTCTTTTTTGAAGCATTTGATTCAATTGTATCTCATTGGAACATTGCATTTCATATTATACTTAAATTTTCATCTCTAAAATCTACCTCTAAGCTTAAGCTTGGTTGAATAGAAATTTTAGGACAACCTTCTCCACCATTCAATTTAAGAAGCTTGACCCTTAAACAATGATTAAAACAGGTGATCTTGCAGTTCTCTAGTGGCCAAATCCCTTGCAGGAATGGAGGCACTTGGGTTGCTAAAAACCCTGGGTAAGTATTGTTAATGAGGCCATTGCCTCCTTCCTTAGCACTTCTTCCAACAACCTTGCTCTAAGACAAGTTTTGGAAATTGAGGAGAAAGAATTCACCCATACGTTAGGCAAATAACTTAAAATCAACCAAGATCCTTGCATTATACATAAATAGGTTTTGCATTCATCCATCTAGCATTGTCTTTCAATTGGTTATTGTAATTGGAATTGTGGGCTCATTCATTTATTTGCAAGATTTACTTTACACTCTTATACTCGTCTATTATTTATATAATTGTTGAGCATTTTCCATTGGTAGTACAAGCTTTCTTTTCTTGCAAGTTATATCTCAAGTCTTGTTGCTCACATTTTTAGTTATTTGTAATCTCTTGGTTTCGTGTACTAACACTTGTCTTGCAACAATTGCTTATCGTTGTGACTTGAAGTATAATTCCATTTTGCAAGTGTTATTTCTTTATTGAGCATTGTTTTAAGGCACTGGTTTATCATTATTATCTTGTCATTGTCATATCGATCTTATCGGAATCCATCTTGTTAATGTTTACATTGCTCACTCAAATACTCATACTTGTTAAATAATCCTTAAATTCAAGTTACATAGAAGCAGTTGTCTTGCCCTTAGTCTCCTAGAACATGGTGTTTTCAACAAATTTTTCCTTTCTAATCATCTTAAGGGACTACGCCCCATAGCTTCTCTAGGAGAGAACTTAAACGGAGTGAGTAGGGGATAGGTGACAACCCCTGCTCTGAGCGTTGTGCCATAAACATTATACCTTGTGGGGTTGGAAACTTTTTCCACACTTAGGTGTACATCTTAGGCGACAACATTTACTAGCACCATTGCCAGGCATAAGTTTCTTGTTCTCGGCGTTTGACTAACTTTCGATTCTTGGTATATTAGATTTTTAGATATAGGTCCCTGTTCAAGTGGCGACCCCACTTGGTTCATCTTTTGCAAGAATCTCTACTAGAAGGAACCCAAGCCTTCTAGTTAATCCTACTTCTGAACCTAAAAGGGTTTTCAGATTACGATTAAACAAGCTTGCTTCTCGTACATTTCTTACTTATCTTATATAGGAAGCTCTCCCTGACATCCATTTTCTTTTTCCTAATCCGATTCAACAAGACATCATGGATGACCTGTTTTCTCCCTGTAACTTTGCTAACATTGAAGGTTATCCGCATGATCTTCCAGACAAAGGCATTGACAAGTTGCCTTCTTTCCAAGGCAACAATGTGATTAGTGCCAACTCTTTTAGCTCTTTCATGGGTAAATTTTGTAGCAATGCTAACTATAATCATGAAGATGTAAAGATGAGGCTCTTAAAGAAGTTGATAATGATCCTATTAAAGAATTGGCGCAAATAATTAAGAATATGGAGCTCAATCAAGCAAAGTTGATATCAAATCATGCCAAAGAAATCAGTGCCATGCAAGCTAGGTTGGTTCAAATGGAAAGATTGCAAGCACAGAATCTCTAACCTAGGAATAATTGAGGTAATAATACTTGGCAGAAGAGGGGCCCATTGAATGAGTAGAGACCGCCAAATCCACTTGAGTCTACCCATCTTGTGGAGGAAGCTCCACCTTATTGTAGAGATTGCGATGCCCTTCATGATGAGGCTACTTGACCCATTGTGAAGAGAACCATTCATAGTGGAATGGTGGGGACAAGTGATCAGATAAATGTTGTTGATGATGAGCATCACTTGTCCATGGAGGATTGGATTGAGGTTATGGAGAAGAGTCATGACGTGAAAAATATTCAATATTCTTATAGTATTAATACTTGTAATGATGAGAAGGATATGATTTATGAGTTGTTTAGTGAGAAGCCTTCTCCTAAACAAGCCTTGGAGATTGCAAAAGATAAAGGATTAACTTATTAGCAGAGAAATAAGGAACAAAATGAAAATAGATTACCCCTAAAGTTAACCCTAGTTTGAATTCTAACTCTGGATTGAATATTGATATGGGAGGTTGGATTAATAATGCGAAAATATTGGTTCCTATCACCAAGATATTAAAGATTCCCTCTCAAAAGGCTAAGTTATTGAAGGCTATGGATGCCCCTCGTGTTGATATTTCTTGTGAAAAGGCTCATGAAATTGGTTATCAAGATGCACTGGTATATTTGCAAAGTATGGATCCGGATAATAAAGATCATCAGCCATTTTATATTACTTTGCTTGTTAATGGATTTTGATTATATAATTGCATGTTGGATTCTGGTGCATCGACCGGTGTCATGACCAAGAGGGTCATGGAACAACGTAACTTAAGGATTTCTAGACCTTATCACAACATTTGTGCCATGGATTCTAAGAGAATTGAAGTACATTGTTTAATTAAGGATTTACAAGTTAATTTGTCTATTTATCCTGATATAATGATTACCATGGACATTGTTTTGATTGATGTACTTGATGCTTAGGGTATGTTGCTATGAAGGAAGTAGGCTTCGGATCTAGGAGGGAGTATTCAAATGAATTGGTCTTATCCTACTATTCCCCCACCTAGAGGTAGTGATTTTGTGAGGCTTGATAAGGAGAGTGGAAGAAGATTTCATGTTGAAGACCCCAAGGGACCCCATAATGAGATTATAATTGAAAAGCCTAGTCTTGAGAATTATTCTATCTTACCTAATTCGATAGTTCCCTTGGATGTAGAGACTCCACATAAATCAGAATGAATAAGATGAAGTACCTGACTGGTTTTGGTTTTGCTTGAAGGGAATGGTCCCTTTATATGCTTTCCACTTGCACACCCTTGGTAGACTCCATCATGATCCACTCTAATCTCCGACATTCTAGAAACCATCTTTCTCACATGAGGCAATGCTTTGTAGTGCAAATGAGCAAACCTTCAGTGCCAAAGTTCACATTGATGATTGTTGTCATGAATCAGTGCATGGATTGGTCTTCCATTGACTTTATAAAGACCTTCAAATCTTGATCCCAGAGTGAAGGCATCTCTCATGCTAGATCCCATCGTCCAAGTGAGAACTTTTCCATTTAGGAAAGTAACTTTCATTCCTTTATCTTCTAAGGCAGACATAGATACAAGATTCCTTTTCAAACCAGTACATACAAACTTCTTGAAGAGATATAGTTTTACCTTGATCCAGATGAAAAGAAACAGAATTAGATCCCTTTATAGTATATTTGGAGTTAACTCCAAGTATAATTTTCAGATTTGTCTCCCTCTCAACCGGATTTGAGAGAACTTCTTTATAACCAGTAAAGTGCCTTGAAGCACCACTATCATCCAACCAACTATCACAAGAATATGCAGGAGAGGAACTAGAAAGAGTAGAAACAAGAAAGTACTTTGATTATGTCTCGGCTGAATTATTAGCACACATTGGGTTCCTTAAGTCTTGGAAGAATGATAGTTTTCTTTACGACCAACAAGTGCTTCTCTCCTTCTTCTATAATCAGATTTGAAGTTGTTTCTACGATTGTTGTAGTTGGCTCTTGGTGCTGTTTTGTTTTTTGGACAGTCATGGGCATAGTGGCCATGCTTATGGCAGTGGTAGTATTGAAATTTTGATAAGTCCTTGCTCCATTTATAGGAATTGTTGGATTTGGGAACAGGCTTTCTTGAAAAGTGATGACCTCTTATTCCTTTCTGCTTCTTGTCTTGGACAGCAAAGGCAGTAGGTTCTTCCTCTTCATGCTTGGGAATTCTTCCTCTAGAAATCATTTTGGTCTCTTCTTGACTACACTTTCCCAGGAGTTCATCAAATGTGGGAAGCTTATCATTGTTGTTGATGGTAGTAATTAAAAGTTTCCCAAGTTGGAGAAAGACCTCCAAGCATAATCAGCACTAGCTCTTTATCAGATACAATTTCACCAATTGTTGACAGTTGATCGCTGATTTTAGATATCCTCATTGTTGGAATTTCTAATTTTAACTCGTTAGAAATTCTTCCTGTACTATTTGGTTTATTTCTTCCTACTTGTTTAATTACTTAACAAGTTATTTACCATGTAAATATTGAAAATAGTGACACCATTATTTTTGGACCAATGTCCCCAGAAAAACCCAATGCGGGAAAACCGATGCAGCTATTCAGAGGGTTTTATTATTATGCAGTTTCAGAATACAACTAGGGTGCCAGAAATGGCTCACCCAACAGAGAATGCTCTCAGCAGTAGTACCTTTCCTCGGAGACAAATATTCCAACTGATTAATCACGAGATGAATGATCCCATAGCAACAATTGCAACTTCCACCGCTATGGGTCACTTTGATAGGGACTGTGTCACCCTATCCGACTCACCAACACCCAGTCTGCCCCACAAAAATCCTCCCAACTCTGCCTCTTTGCCCTGTGTCAACTGTACTAGCCTTTGCACAGCTATTGAAGCCTTTGCGTCAGCCCTCAGACCCTCTGCGTCAGCCCTCAGACCCTCTGCATTACCCACACTGGCCTTTCCCAGCTCTGCGCAACTCCCAGCTGCCTTTGCATCAACCTCTCTGGGCTCTGCGCTATCTCTCTGATACCAACTCTGCCTCTCTGCTATGTATTCACTGCCCTTCGCTGTTGATCACTGATTCGATTTCTCTTAGCAAACCCCGCTCCAGAATATCAAATGACTGATCACTCTGGTGTATTCTCCAACTGACCCTCAAGCCTCCTCTTATACTTTTCTGGTCCATCAACGGCCGAGATTAAATCTCTAATCAACGGCTAAGATAAGATTTGGCTTGATCCATGACTTTTGGAACCTTCTAACCCATTTTTATATTAATACCCATCAATATAAAATTAACTTATTTTTCCTAAGTTTAAACTTAGGAACTCCATTAAAATTATTAATTATTTTAATATTTCCCAAACCGGTTAGAATCTGCCCAAACCATTTCTAGGTCTTGGATATCTCGTGTGCTTTAGCCTCTCCACTAATTTCATGGCTAGAACACATTCGATGCTACCCCAAATCAACACTCCCTTTTAGCAAGGATTGTGCTCTAGTAATACTCCACACTGAGCATCATCTAATTATCCAGCATCAGTCCCTATGCCGATGCTAGGCCTCCGCACCCAACATCCTCTGCACTGCTGCATCCTGTACTGCTACCCATGACCCTGCCACTGCCACTGTTGCATCTGTACAGCGGCTCCCTCTACATCCGTGCTGCTGCTGGTGCATCCTCCCAGCACTGCATCCCCTCTCATCATGCTACCTCATGCTGCCCATAGCACTGCCACTGCTAACTGCAACTCAGTTACTGAGAAGTAAGTAAATGATCCACCCAACTATGACATCCCTGTCAGGCTAAAGACACTCCCGATGCTGAAGCTCCCTCTGCCGCTAACAAGTGCTCCCTCTACTGACCTCTGCGCTGCTGCAACAACTCCTTGCATCTCGCACCGTTGCACACCTCTTTGTGCCATCCTGCACTGGTGCAACACTCCCGTGCCTCTCACACTATTGCAGCCTGCTAGCCTCGCATTGTCCTGGGATTCCTGCATTGTAGCACTCTCTGCCGCTCCATCTACATCCTTCTCTACCGACATCCGCTAGTCCTACTACTCTTCTTCGGGGCTCCTGTAGCAAGGTATAATCCAAGAGGTTGGGTACCTCAAGGATCCTGCCCCTCATCGTCGGTAGTCTATCCGACTACAGCTTGATGTCTCCCTACTTCTTCTCAAGTGGCACATGAGCACTCATGGCACAATCGTCCTCCTCCTCGACTTCTTTCTCCGCCTTTGCAGATGCTACCTTCGAGTCCAAAGCCTCTCCCTTCCTCTTCTTTCCTAGGACATTGGTTCGCAAAATGACCCATTTCACCACAATGGAAGCACTTGACCTTGGAGAGGTCCTTCTTCTTCCTCTTCTCCTGCTTCCCCGCAAATGCTGGAGTCGCATCTTCTTCTTCCTCCTCTTGATTATGACCCCTATGCCGCTACTCCCCGCTTTGGTCAGCCGTCTGATCTCTTCTTGACGAAAATCCATCCAAAGTTCTTCCCAATCTGGAAGACTCGTCCTGCCCAGTATGCTCTGGACAAATGCCTCCCAATCCTCGAAAACTGCGTTCAGTGTGGTCCTCACCATCAATTCCTCATCCAGAGTGGCCCCTATGGAAGTTAGCTGGTCACGGATCTCTTTCAAGCGACCGAGGAAGACATCTATCTGCTCTCCCTTCTGCATCTGGTATGACCACAGCTGATTTTCAAGTAACATCTTCCTCTGCAAGCAAGTATGTTGGTACAATTTCCTCAGGGCTACCCACATCTCATTTGTCGTGTCCTTCTCGGCAATATGTGGCACCACATGATCTTTGACCCCATCAAGGATGATGCACTTCGTGCTAGCCATTGCCTCCTCGTACTTCTCATTTTCAGTTGGGTCAACTGGGATCGCCATCACTTTCAAGGCGAAGTCCTTGATGCGATATCTGTCTAGAATGGACAAAATCTTGGCCTTCCAGACCACAAAGTTGGACGCTTCGTCTAGCCTATCTTGATCTCTCAGCCCATTCACAGCCATCTCGTTGCTCTACTTTCGACTCCTCCGAGTCTCTCTACTTCCCTCTTGGAAGTCCTTTGTTAGACTCCTACTGAGTCTCTCAACTTCCCGTCTAGAAGTTCTCGGTTCGACTCCCTCAGAGTCTCGATTTCCCTTCTGGAAATCCCTCTGCCAATGTCAAGTTGACCCACTCTGATCGTTTGTGCAACTGCACCACGAATCCGGATTCCTTGTCTAGAAATTCGCCTCGACAACAACTCCCTCCACCTTGGTCTTGCCCTATTAGGTATTGTTCTGACCACAGTACTCCACCAGCTTCGCTCCGCAAATTACCCACAGCCTCCTATACCTCAGCGACTAAAGGATTGAGCCACTTAGCTCTGCGCAATCCCGGCACCAACAAATTAGCTCCCCTAGCGAACTGCGTCAACCCTCCTGGCCTCTGTGTGAGCCTGATTCTGCCTCCCTTAGCCTTGCGCTGCCATTCTCTGGCCTAGAATGATGACGCAATCCCTCTGCATCACTCCTTCCTCTGCCGCCTTCTGCAAGGATCAGCTCTGTCACTCGGGACAGTTTAATCTACTGCTACTGTTCTGCTAGCTAATGCCTTCAGTTATCTTGTGATCTACAACTACGCTCTGATACCATGTTGAAATTTTGAATTTTAACCCATTAGAAATTCTTCTTGTACTATCTAGTTTATTTTTTCCTACTTGTTTAATTACTTAACAAGTTATTTACCATGTAAATACTAAAAATAAACACAAGTACAGTATCAACATCTATAGATCATCAACTGAAAGAAAGCAAACACACAAGTGACACTGTTATTTTTGGACCAATGTCCTCAGAAAAACCCAATGCAAGAAAACCGATGCAGCTATTCAGAGGGTTTTATTATTATGTAGTTTTCATAATACAACTAGGGTGCCAAAAATGGCTCACCCAACAGAGAATGCCCTTGGCAGTAGTACCTTTCCTGGGAGACAAATATTCTAGTTGATTAATCACCGAATGAACGATCCCACAGCAACAATTGCAGCTTCCATTGCTCTGCGTCACTCTGATAGGGACTATGTGTCACCCTATCTGGCTCACCAGCACCCAGTCTGCCCCACGAAAATCCTCCCAACGCTACCTCTTGGCCCTGCATCAGCTCTTCTAGCCTCTGCGTTAGCCCTCAGACCCTCTGCATCACCCACACTAGCCTTTCTTGGCTCTACGCAACTCCCAGCTGCCTCTGCGTCAACCTCTCCGGGCTCTGTGTTGTCTCTCTAATACCAACTCTGCCTCTCTGCTATGTATTCATTACCCCTCGCTGTTGATCACTGATTCGATTTCTCTTAGCAAACCCCACTCTAAAAAATCGAATCATTGATCACTCTGGTGTGTTCTCCAACTAACCCTTGAGCCTCCTCTTATACTTTCCTTGTTGGTCCATCAATGGCCGAGATTAAATCTCTAACCAACGACTAAGATTAGATTTGGCTTGATCCGTGACTTTTGGAAACTTCTAACCCAGTATATTAATACTCATTAATATTTTATTTTTCCTAAGTTTAGACTCAAGATCTCCATTAAAAATATTAATTATTTTAATATTTCCCAAACCGGTTAGAATCTTCCCAAACCATTTCTGGGTCTTGGAGATCTCATGTGCTTTAGCCTCTCCACCAATTTTCATGGTTAGAGCACATCCAATGCTACCCCAAATCAACACTTATGAATTATGCTTGAATGGTCTCTCCTATGTTCAACTTAATGTCCTTGAGTTGATTCTTCAAAACAATGATTTGACTCAAGTTGTTTACTTGATGTAGTCCAACCATCTTGTCATACATTTCCTTAGATTTCTTCAAGTTGGAGACATTGGTGATGAGATGGTCTCCAAGAGAGTCAAGGATAATATTTTTAGCCTTTGACTTCTCCTTTCTTGTATCTAGCCTTGATAGCAACATTCAAATTTTTTGGTGGATCTGCTACCTCACCTTCAACATATTCCAACACATCATGCTCCTCAAGAGTAATACCCAACCTTGCTTCCATGGACCAAAATTTCAAGCATCATTCAGCTTCTCTTCAGTCTTGAAGTAAGAAGAAGACATCTTAATCAAGTCAAGCAGCAAATAAGACAACAAATAAGATCTCCTTATTTCAGCAGCAAATAAGATCTCCTTATTTCAACAACAAATATGATCTTCAAAGGGGCAGCAAGTAAGGAGCAGCAAGTAAGATTTCAGCAACAAGGAGCAGAAAATAAGATTTCAGCAACAAAGAGCAGCGAGTAAGATTTCAGTAGCAAGGAAGGAGCAATAAGTAAAGATTCTTTATTTCAGCAGCAAATAAGAAGTGACAACAAATAAGATCTCCTTATTTCAACAGCAAATACAATCTTCAAAGGGGCAGCAAGTAAGGAGGAGCAAATAAGATTTCAGCAACAAGGAGCAGCGAGTAAGATTTCAGCAGCAAGGAAGGAGCAACAAGTAAGATTTCAGTAGCAAGGAAGGAGCAGTAAGTAAGGATTCTTTATTTCAGCAGCAAATAAGAAGTGACAACTCGTTATCTTCTTGGGCTTGTCTTCACCAAAGCTCTAATACCATGTTAAAATCTGATGTTATATAATGTAACAATCACTTATTACAAAACTTCTTTATGTTGCAATATTAGTTAAGCAATTGTAGATAGAAAATATAAATAAAATGCATAATAGAAGACAGCCAAGAACAGAATGAGACAAAGAATTTAGGTCCAATGACCAGGGAAAAACCCACAAGGGGAAAACCCAACCAATGTAATATCCCTAATAGGAAATTAACAGTGAATAATAGAAAACATGTAACATGAGCAGTACCCAACAATTGCATGCACACACAAAAATTAGATACACAAATAATGGCACCAGAAACTAGGTCTTTTTATTAAATCTTTGCCCAAGAGATAGACACTCTGACCACCAAATCTTTGCACTAATAGGAACTGAGAAATCTCCCTCTATAGTGCTCAAAAACTCCTAAAAATGCAGTTGGTACTCCTCAAGCAACTCCACAAAACCCAAAAGGAAATTAGCCTCAATCCAACACCCCACAAAACCCACAAAATGGGGTGTATGGCCAGTTTCTCTACCTGTATGCACTACCTAGATTTGCTATAGAATTCCCCCAGAAATTTGAGCCACAACCTCCCTAAATTTCTCCTATAAATTTCTCCACCAAACTCCTTGTGACTCTAGCCCTCAAGCCCCCAATCTCCGCTGCTCTTCAACCTCTACGCAATTCAGCCAATGAGGACCTGTGCAGGCCCAAGAAGAAAAAATTTTGGCCTGTATTACTCCCTCAATCTCCACCCTGCAAATCACTCAAAATCTTCAACAAATGTCTAGCCAAACCATCCTTGAATTTCTTAGAATTTATCTTGCACCAGAGCTGCCTCCTCCCACTAGTCTGAATTTCTCCCAACGTCCTGGCCACACACAGACCTGGGTATGAGACACCTACTATAACTCCAAAATGGCTCCCAAAGTGTTGAAAGACTCCCCCAAGTAACACTCGTGGTTCACCAAAGGAGTTGAGATCTTTGCCCAAAAATTTCCTTGTGTTAAGCAGCATGATGTTACCTTGGCTAAGCAACTCAAGCAAACAGAGTGTTCAGTTGTAAAATTATCAAAAAGGCCCCAAATGTTGACCCTCACCTCCTATTTATGCTAGTTGCCTCCTCTCTCCTTGTGGATCCCTTTTTCCACTAGCTCGATTACCCTCCTCTTCTATCCTCTCCACAAATGTGTGTTGCCTTAAGGGGTGTGCATTCCTTGGGTGAGTGCCCCCCCACAACAACCAAAATTTCGATTTCTCCCTTGCTCCTAAGTCAAGTGCCAAAATTGTTGCCAAAGCCTAAATTTGTCAAAATTGAGATTTCTCCTATGTAGTTTAAGAAATTGGGGATATTACAGTCCCCCTTGCCAAAATTTGCTTGTCCTCAAGCAATTTCAATGTTGGATGTTGTAGCACCTTCTCCCCTTCCCATATTGCATCCTCTTCAGGAAGGTCTTTCCATCTGACAAAAACTCCCTGACAGTCCTTTTTCTGAGCTTCCTTTCATGCAGCTCCAGAATGGCCTCCAGCACCAACTCTAAATGACCCTCATCACCCAACGATGGCAGATTTGCAGTGGCCATGACCTACTGTCCCAATGCCTTTTTCAGGCAGGATGCGTGAAAAACATTATGCACTTGAACACCTCCAAAAAGAAACACCTCCAAAAAGAACATCTTTGCGATCGTGAGGCTTAAGGCCTAGATGAAATAGCGAAGAAATGGGCGAACTTGGTCAAACTGTCAACCACCACATAGATATAGTCACAGCCCTTTGCAACTGAGAGGCATGTGATGAAATCCATGGACACGCTCTCCCATTTCTTCTTTGGAATAGGGAGAGGTTGTAGTAGACCTACTAGGTGTGTTGGCTCTCCTTTGTTCCTCTGACAAACTACGCACCCCTACAAATGCCTCAACACATCCTCCTTGAGACCCATCCAAGAGAAACGCTCCCTAATGGCCATGTATGTTTTGAGGAATCTGGGGTAGCTTGCCATGGGTGAATCATGGGTTGCCTGCATAATCCTCTCTCTGAGTTGTGACCTCGGCACCAGGTAAATCATGTCCTTATAATATATCACATCATCCATCGCCTTTTACCTATCATCTCCGAAGGTTCCATCCAGTATCTCGCAAGCCTGCCTATCCTTGGAATACTCTACTAAGAGTTGCGCCCTCCAGTCCTGAGTAATATCCATCCGAGGTAGTGTCGCGAGCCTCCTAGATAGGGAATTTGCCACTATGTTTTGTTTTCCCTTAATGTATTCTATCTCGAAGTCATAAGTTTGGATCTTGCTAACCCACTTCTGTTGCCTCTCCTGAAGTTCTTGCATATTTTTATGATGAGTGGCAATTTTGCCTCTCTAAGACTAGCTTTCCACACCTAATTTTTAGCAAATACTTAATAAGGTGGATTGTATCAAACCTTGTTCTTTCATCCAATTAGGTTGAATGTTGCAAGCTAGTCATTTCTACTCCATAGCCTACCTCAAAGTAGTTGATTGTAGAAAATTAGTTGTTTCATTCATGCAATATTTTATGACTCCATTAGCCCAATTGTTATATACCTAGGGGGGTAATATGGGGTACAAAGGGAGGTACCCAAGGTAATAATGTAATAATGGGATGGGCCCACTCCACAAGCCATATGCCTGTACATACAATAATCTTTCACACAATTCCTTGACATATCTCCATGTAGAGTCTCTAGCATCTATATAGGCCTCATACATACAATACCATGGATCATTACCATGGTTCCCTCATACCATCGAACTAATACCATGGGCCCATTACATTATTACTAACTACTTGTGGTCCCTTACATATGGGTTAACCACCTTATTTATTACTATGGCCCATCCCATTATTACCTTATTACCTTGGGTACCTCCCTCGGTACCCCATATTACCCCCTAGGTATATAACATTCCACCCCCCTTAGCATGTTTCGTCCCCGAAACATGGGAAGAACACAAATAATAAGATCTACACAAAAGAGTAGTCCACTGATACCAAGCACGTGCATCTAGCCATCCAAGAGAAAGGTGAACCTTCGATCTCGCTGGTGCCTCGCTCGCTTGAGATGGAGGTTGACTGTGGCAGCTCTTCTGTGTTGATGTGTAGTAGGTGGATCGTCTCTTCGTCATTTGACTATTTGGTTTCCATCTTGATGGTTGTCTTGCGGGTGATGTGGGTGATGATATGTTGAAGTTTTAACCCACGATGGCTTTTGCTTGACTTCACCCTGCTGTAGTGCCTGTTGTGGTGTCTTCTTTTTCAATATAACGTAAGCCACTGAGCCTTCCTTTGATGTATCATCACCTGTAACATTTCCTTCTGTAGCCTCTGTTTGTGTTTGATTGTCGATCATCAAAGGCTCATCATCTGATATGTCAGTCCCTTGAACATCTTCTGCTTCAGCCTCCATGTGCTCTACCTGTTTATGGATGGAAATATCCTGTAATGTAATTTTCTTCTTTTTATACCATAGCTTCAAGAATTTCTTCTGTACATTAATATTGATAGTACCCCCGGATTCCATCCAAGGATATCCCAAAACAACATCCATATTATCCATCTCTGATAAAAATCACCATGCAACACATACTTATCCATAGAAATCTTCAAATCCTTGTACACTTGAACATCCTCATCATTCACTTGTGTATTTTCAATGTGTTTTGTTGGGACTTGCAATTTTTTTTGCCAAGTTGATATTTATGAGATTTTGCTTGCAACTGGGATTGATAGACACAATGATTTTCTCCTTCTAAATTGTTCCATGAACCTGCAATACAGAGATACCAGCAAAAAAAACCCTTTTGGTTCCTTGGTTTCCTTCTTTCCTGTAAAAATAAAGTCTTTGCTAGGCTGTGTGTCTGTCTGTGTGAGCTTATCCACAAAAATTTTACGGTCAAATTGGTCCATAAGAGCTTTTTTGAAGGCGTCCCAAGTCAAGAACCTTTCATAGCCACGTTGATTCCCTATGTACCATTGCCGTATTTCATAGTCCAAGTAATTGCTCCCCATCTTAAGCTGATTGTAATCATCATCGACGTGATCCAATTCGAAATATTTCCCCATTGTTGCTAGCCATTTGGCTAGATGAGAGCCATCAAATCTATACAAGGCCTTCAATTTCTGATCTAGGTACCCCATCACAAAAAAATGGGCGAAAATTTGAAATTGTCACAGTTTCGTCAATATTGCTCAGAATCCTTATTATGACCTGTTTTTGGAAATGTAACAACCATTCTGCATCTGCCCATGTGATAGAAATCCCGATCCAGGCACTAGAATTCCAGATCTGCGCTGCTACTCTCCCGCCGTCACCCAAAATTTCTGAAAAAAAGTGCTGATTTTAAATCAGCGATATCTCCCTCATCCGGACTCCGATTCGCCTGATTTTTTTTTTGAAATTGGGTGTTTTTTCACAAAGATTCCAGATCTGCAATTAGATCTTGTAAATCTTGTACCAGGACGTCTAGATCTGCGCCGCAAACGCGCTGCCCTGAAAAATTAGCTGCAACCCCACTGATTTTTAGATCAGTGATATCTCCTTCATCCGGACTCCGATTCGACCGATTTTTTTTTCGAAATCGACTATTTTTTCACAAGGAATACAAATCTGCAATCAGATTTTTAGATCTTGAACCAAAACGTACAGATCTGATCTGCAAACTCGCCGCCCTTGAAATCCTGTAAAAAGTAAAAAAAAATTCCCCACTTTTGTGCCCAAGAAAGTGCTCTGATACCACTTGTTGTAGATCTAACCCAAGAATATTATAGATCTGATAAAAAAATATAAGATAATGCAAATAAACCCAAGAATAATATGAAAGGATTCTTTATTATCAAACCCTTAAAGTAGGGCAACACCATACATTCACTCCTTAAGGAAGGAGAGTATTCCACAAGCCATGTGCTTGTTCATACAAGACTATTTCTCTTCATACCTCTCCATGTGGAGTCTCTAGCCTCTATATAGGCCTCATACATACAATACCATGCATCATTACCATGGTTTCCTCATACCATCAACTAATACCATGGGCCCCTTACATTATTATTAACTACTTGTGGTCCCTTACATGACATGGGTTAACCACCTTATTTATTACTATGGCCCATCCCATTATTATATTATTACCTTGGGTACCTCCCTCGGTACCCCATATTACCCCCCTAGGTACATAACAAGTGTTAGACTTGAATGATTAGGGCAGCAGATAGATGAGACATCATATATCAAGGAACATGAAAAATAACACTTTCTATCATCACATTTTACCATATGCTATAGTTACTCATCACATCAAGACATGACCACAGTTACACTTTGATCACCATGCTTATCATTATCAACAAAGTCAAGTTAGGTCATTCAATAAAATTTTACCAAAACAACAAGAGTGTTAACCCTTCCGTAAGCATAATAGTATCATGTATAAGAATCAAGGAGCTAACCTTCTATGTGAAATCCATCATGTCTTATGTATGTCAAGTATCAAGAGTATCTTATACTAGAGTCAAGGTGCTAGCTTTCTTTATGGGATCAAAATATCCAACATCAAGTATATCATAGATCAACATTAGGCAGCCTCATAGAATTCAAGAAGATAAAAAAATGTCCAATACCAGATGCATGATTTCATCATATGAAACATAAATCCAAATCATTTTCATGATTCATAGACATTATCATCATACCGTAGGGCTTACCTAGCCATTCAACATAACATGCATGCATACCTTGTAGTATTCAAATACCTATGCACCTTCTCATTATACATAAGAAGCTTGTAGAACTTTGTCATCTTTTCCATGTAGTGCCTCTTTACCTTTTCTAGCTCTAGCCACCTTTCCCGCATTTCAAATTATCCTCAAGAAGGATCCACTCAACTCATAAAAGAGGTTAGAAACATCCATATACTCAAATACACATGTAGGAAGTATGAACAATAATCATAATAATCATATCCATGAGTCTAAACAAAATTAAGAGGCATCATAAGTCAAGAATTACTTATCTTTGATGAGAGGTGATTCTCTCCCTCTTGAACCAACCTTCAAGAGCCATCAATTTCCATTGTCCACATACCAATATTGCCTTGAATTAACCAACCAGGCCTACTACGATTTATACCAGCTGAAGCTTCATTAAATCTTTCACAAGTGCCTGAGCCTCTTCACATTGACCATGCTATATCTCATGTCTTTCCATAAACCATGGTTTTCTCTCCAACCCTAACCTTATAGAATCCATCAAACCTTAATAATCAAGTTGTCTAGGTTTATCTTCAAACACTAGAATTCTTTTAGGTCTCCACCATCCTCTTCTTGCTTCCATCAATGGTTTCATCATCAGGTGATCTACAAGGATTTTATTTAGCCTAGCTATGATACCATGTTATATTTTTCATAGGGCTACGTTGTTCTTTGATTTGATAATTGCATGTCTTCATTAACACATTAAGTTCACCCCATAACATTATGAAATTATTGATATTTACATCATTAGCCATCATCATATGCAACTATTTTGAAAGAACAATATCATCATCATCAATCGAACGAAACATAAAAGAATAATAGAAGAAAAGCATGCACACATAAAGACACCAGGATTGGTCGAAGACACGGGAAAAACCCTTGCAAATTCTTCTTCTTCTTAGATCGTCATCAAATGATTCAACAAAATAGAGTACAATGATCCATATCTTCATCAATGCAAAAAAACAACTAGAACAACCTTGACATGACCCTAGACATGCTTATACTTGAAAACCATGATCTTGAGGACTGTAATTCCCTATCAATGACTATAGTTAACTGTTGAATGTTGCTATCACTAAGCGAAAACTTCAGAGTATTGATAATTCATCTTTTGGTCTCAGACACTTCTTGAGAAACTCTATGCGAGCATCTAAAACTAACCTAGATGCTCCCAAGTGAACTACATGCAAGCACTTGGGGCCAAACTGGACTAAGGAAACCATAGCCTCCCAGACGCTCCCTTAGACACTATGTACGAGCACCTGAGACTTCCTGGACTCTCCCTTAACCATACTTTGTGAGTTTCTGGGGACAAAAATCCTTAGTTATGAGCATGTGTCCGAGACTCAGAAACCCTAGACACGTGCGAGCTTCGTCCTTGTAGTTTCAAACCCTTCGCGTGAGCTTTCCTCCGGCAGACCTGTGCAAACCAAACAATAGAAGAGAGAAGAGAGTGCTTGATGATTGTGTCCAAATGAGCTTTAGGTCTCTTCTATATATAGGATTTCATGAGGGTCCACTTGATGTTGAGGCCGACCTGTCCAATTGTACATGTGCTTAGGGCCGACCTAATCCAATATACATGAGAGGATAAATACATTCAAAACCAACTTCTGCTTGTCTAAATAAGATGATCTTCAAGTCATTTTTGGTCCTCTTGAAAAGAGGAATTCAATGCAATCATTATCTCCATCATGTGAGTTGTCCAAAGTGAGATTGACCGCAATTGCATAATTTTAACACTTGGTATATATAGGAGTCTAAGGAGTCACAATATAATCAGAGCCTACATAAAAATAATAATGTAAGGGCACAACAATAAAATAGTGGCTTCTATGGGGTGCTAACAACATCGAGGATACATTGGCACAAGACAACAATTTGGGTCTACACCATCATAACAATTAGGTGGATACACTAGTATTATAGGGACCTAACATGCCCCTCTCTTTCAAAAAAGTGTTGTCCTCAACGCATGAGTAGTTTCAGATGCTTTTGTATAAATTTTTCATCCTCCCATGTGGAATCTTCTACGGGTAAGTTCTTCCACTTAATGAGATACTCTGAAATTAATCAATTCTGTAGTTGTTGGGTTCTTGCTTCCTTGACTGCTTCAGGTTCAAATGTGATTTTTCCTTCTTCGTCAAGTTATGGAAACATTGTTTGAACTAGGACCTTGTCACTGATAACCTTATTTAAGCATGAAACATGGAAAACTAGGTTTACTCAGGAAGATGCAGACAACTCCAATTTGTATGCCATAATACCAATATTTTGCAACACCTTGTAAGGATTATAGTACTTGGATGATAATTTATTATCCTTCTTAACTTGCTTGAGGGACATTTGTTTATATGGTTGTAGTCGTACAAATACCTAGTCGCCTACATCAAAACTTCTTTCACTATGATGCTAATTTTCCTATTGTTTCATTCGATTCTACGCCAATGTAAGGTTATCCTTTAAGAGTTGGAGAGCTTGTTGTTGATGCTTGATGTGATCTTCTACTACTTGAACATTATAATTTTCTCTTAAATATGATGTGATGGGTGGTGGATGATATCAACAATGTAAACTTTGAAATAAGAACTGTGTTGAGTACCCAGTTTCTTGAGGTAGCAAAAAATCATCCGATTTTGAAAAATGTTGATTTAGAATACACATTTTTTTATTTGAGTATATTTTTGACACTTTAAATTTTCTTATGTATCAAGTATGAACATTTTTTTTAAATGTTAATAATTTTCATGTTGATTTTGAAAAGTGCTGATGAGGCATCACCCCCTCTTTTTAGAGGGATTATTTTCTACACTTTAAATTTTATAACGTATTAAACATGGATTGATTTTTATTTTTTTTAAATTTGTTAATTTTCATGTGGATTTTGAAAAACATCAACATTTTTTTAAGACATTTTTTTGGCACTTTAAATTTTCTTATGTCCTAAGTATGCACAATTTTTTTTTTAAATGCTTATTATTTAACAATTTTTCACGTTGTCTAATTCCAAGACAAAAAAAATTAAGAACATTAAAAACATTGAAAAAAATACAATAAAAATATAATAATAAGTAATAGAAATAAACATTAAAAAATACAAAAATTAAAAATATGGCAAAAAAGACAAATATAAATATCTATATAAGAAAAAAAAAAGAGAGAGAAAAAAAATAAAATCGAACATGGAAAGTAAAAAGAAAACAAAATGAATTACCTTGAGAAAAAATAATAAATATATAAAAAAATTAAACAAAAAATAAAAAAATACAAGAAAATATAAAAAAAACACAATTTAAGAAAAAAAAAAGGGATTTAATCTAAAAAAGTTAAAAAAATGATGATATTAGATAATTTAACCTAAAAAGAAAAAAAACATTTAAAAAAACATAAAACATAGAAATATTAAACAAAACATTGAATAAATAAAAATAAAAAATATATATATATTAAACAATAAAAATAAACATTTAAGAATTATTTATTTTAATAATGAATAAAAAAGTTTGCCACCCCATGGCCTAACACCCCTTGTGGTGTCAAGGTTGATTCCTAAAATTGGCCCTGCCACCCATAGGGGTCATTGGTGAATGGGTTGAGTTATTTAGTTGGTGCCGCACATAACTCAGTTCAAGAAAAAAGAATTGGGGTCAGACATTCGGGGCTGCTGGGCCACGGGGGTGGGTTGGGAGGGATTGCAGGGGGTGAGTCGGGAGGAACGCAGTTGCAGCGGCCACAAGGGGTGTGTAATGCCCTGTGGCTGGCGAGTCGCTCGGGCACACCCTCCCACCGTGCAAAGTAGCGAAATATGTGAAGGCATGAGGCGACCAAGGGTGAGGTGTCATACTATGCGGGCGAGTTGGTCGTTTCATGTTTATATGGGCGAGTTGGATAACTTGCACCGTGGGCCAACCAAAGGTGAAATGACAAACGAAGAAGTAAAGGGTGGGCGGTCTCGCACCATGGGCGGGCCGACCTACATAAAGGCGAGTTAAGTTGTATGGTCATGGCGGTTGGAGCATGAACGGTGGGTCGGCTGGGTGGCACAATCATCGTTCCAAACCTTATATATACGCAGAGGAGACTTGGCGTTGAGACATCGCATTCGACTTCGATGCTTCAGTCTAGAGGTGCGAGCGAAGGGTAGTAAGGCCGCAGCGAGGTGTAGCTCTATGCGCTCGCCCGCCGAATGTTTGAACGAGTTTTGGTTGTGACTTGGTGAGGTTCGTGCACGGGTGCGCCTGCCTGAATTGGCAATAAACTTGTGTGTATTGAACGGTAGGAGGGTGAGACCATTGTGTGGGTGTGCACGAGGTGGGGGCTCGACTTGGTTGTAACACCGGTGGAGCCTAGCTCCCGGTCATTGTAAAATTCTTCATACATATATAATAAAAGATTCTTGTTTGCATATGAATGTGTTCTCCTGCTGCTTCACAGATGTTTTATGATGTTTATAATGTTAATGGATTCCACACATTGATGTTATGTTATTCATGAATGAAGATGAATGTTAAAGCATAGTTCGTAAAGTAAGATAACAATGGAACATGTTAATTACTTAGGCGGTGCCGCACCCCGGCCAATTAACGAAAAAAGAAATGGGGGCGTGATAGGTGGTATTAGAGCAGGGTTGCTCGTGACAGATGATATTGAAGTTGATTCAGGGTTGAAGAAGCTTGATAGAAGAAGAGAACAGACATGTATGCAGGGAAAAGTTATGGAGAAATCATGGATTAACAGTCTGGGTTTCGTGGACTTGATGGTTCATGGCAAGACCATTCAAGCTCTGGTGGACACAGGGGCCACTCATAACTTCATGATGAAACGGTTAGCAAAAGAGGTTGGACTGATGATCTTCCCATTGAATGTGGAAGTCAAGGCGGTGAACTCTAGAGCTAAAGTGGCGGGTTTGGCACACGAAGTGCCTGTGCAGATAAAAGACTGGAAGGGTCAGTTAGACTTCATAGTGATGGAGATGAACGACTTCGATATGATATTGGGGCAAGATTTATTTTAGGGAAACAAGGCAATTGTTGTCCCCTTCTGTGATGAGGTGGTGCTGGTTGGACAGTCACAAACTTGGACTTTGCCCACTCATAGGCAAAGAAGGGAAGTCAAGGTGCAGCTTGTTTCTGCACTAAGTTTGGAGAAGGCTATGAAGGAGTTAGATATGGAGACATATGCAGTGATGTTCAAGGGACTCGAAGGTGATGGAGTGGGGACACCTGTTCCAGCCAAGATTTCTAAGGTACTGGCTAAATATGCAGATTTGATGCCTGATGAGCTACCAAAGAAACTTCCACCAAGGCATGCGGTGGACCATAGCATTGAGCTTGAGCCAGGAAAGCAACCCTCGGTTAAAGCACCTTATCGGTTGTGAGGACCTAAGTTGGAGGAATTGAAATGACAGTTAAAGGAGTTAGCTGATGCAGGTTTCAGCAGAACTTCAAGTTCCCCCTATGGAGCTCTAGTATTGTTCTAGCGAAAGAAGGATTCGAATGAGCTACGGATGTGCTATGATTACCATGAATTGAACAAGTAGACGGTAAGGAATAGGTATCCTTTTCCATTGGTTGCTGATTGCTTTGACAAGCTTGCGAAAGCCTGAGTGTTTTTCAAGCTGGACTTGAGGCATGGGTATTATCAGGTGCAGATAGTTGAAAGAGCTGAGAAGAAGACCACGATAATAACAAGGTATGGTAGCTTTGAGTTCCTTGTTATGCCATTCGGGTTGTGTAATGCTCCTTCTACGTTTTGCACTTTGATGAATGATGTCCTACGACCATACTTGAATTCGTTCATAGTAGTGTACTTAGACGATATAGTGGTGTACAGTGACAACATGGAGGATCATAAGAAGCACTTGGCAATGGTGTTCAAGGCATTGAGGGCAAATCAGTTGTTCTTGAAGAAGTTTAAGTGTGTGTTCGCTCAGACTGAGATTCCGTTCCTTGGGCATATAGTTGGTCAAGGGTACATACAGATGGAGCCAAGCAGAGTGAAGGCAATCGAGGACTAGGTTGAGCCGAAGAATGTCCATGAGATGATAGTGTTTTTGGGCATGACCAACTACCAATGGAAGTTTGTAGAGGGGTACTCCAAGGTAACATCATCACTGACAAACCTATTGAAGAGAGACAAGAGATGGAGTTGGACGGATAAATGTCAAGATGCATTTGATGACTTGAAGAAGAGGATGGTTACAACACCAATACTGAAGTTTCCTGACTTCGAGAGACTGTTTGAGGTACGCACTGATGCTTCAGATTTTTCCATAGGAGGGGTTCTTATGCAGGATGGGCATCCGGTGGCGTATGAGAGTTAGAAGTTGCAGGATAGAGAACGAAGGTATCCGGTCCATGAGAAGGAGATGACTACAATCATTCACTGTCTTCATGTGTGGAGGCATTACCTGATTGGGAAGCCATTTGTTGTCAAGACTGACAATGTTGCAGCAAGTTATTTTGCATCACAATCGAAGCTTTCTGTGAAGCAAGCTCATTGGCAGGATTCCTTGGCAGAATTTGACATGACTATTGAGTATAGACCAGGAAGGCACAATGCGGTAGCAAATGACCTTAGCAAGAAGGGACAACTTACAACATTGGAAGGAGAAGACCGAGTAGAAAGGAGTAGGAGTCGAGTTCAGATGTCAAAAGAGATGCAGAATAAGCTCAAGGAAAGTGTTGAAACCGATACTTTGGCGCAGAATATAGTGAAGCAGATAAAGGAGGGGAAGACACGAAAGTTCTTTCTACAAGACGGGTTCTTGTTCTTTGGGAACAAACTCTATGTTCCAAAGTCAGCTGGAGTTAGGAGGCACCTTTTGAAGGAGTGCCATGACTCACCGTGGGCTGGCCACCCAGGGCAGCATCATTCTTTGGCATTGTTGGAGAGAGGATTCTTTTGGGAGAAGATGCAGGAGGATGTAGAGGAGCATGTACATATGTGCATCATTTGTCAGTAGGAAAAAATGGATAATCAGAGGCAAGGAGGACTGTTGTAGCCTTTACCGATTCCTGGGAGACCATGGATGAGTGTCTCGATTGAATTCATCACTCAGTTGCCATAGGTTCAGGAGTATAATGGGATTATGGTCGTAGTTGATCGTTTTTCCAAGTATGTTGTCTTTGTTCCAACAAAGATGCCTTGCGGAGCCGAGCAGATTGTGGAGTTGTTCTTTAAGAATATAGTGAAGTATTGGGGGATGCCATTAAGCATCGTGTTGGACCAAGATCCACGATTTACATGCAGATTTTGGGCCACATTGTTCAAGTTAGTTGATACAGAGTTGTTGATGAGTTCGAGTTACCATCTGCAAACAAATGGGCAAACTGAGAGGATCAACGCATTGCTGGAGGATTACTTGAGACATTATGTGATGGTTGATCAGAAGAATTGGCCTGAACTCTTGGATGTTGCTCAGTTCAGCTACAACATTCAAAAGAGTTCTACGACGAGGTATAATCCATTTGAGTTAGTGAATGGACAGATGCTAGTCACACCGCATACCATAGGGACAGGAGGTTTTTTGAAAAGTCCTCATTCAAAGAAATTCATGAAGGCTTGGGATGAGACATTGGAGCTGGCACGGTTGCACTTGCATGAAGTTGCAAGGAGAATGAAGAAATGGGCAGATAGAGGAAGACGGGATGTACACTTCAGTGTGGGAGATATGGTGTTTCTCAGCATTACCGAGGGGCAGTTTCAGCCACCTAAGGAGATTGCAAGTAAACTGACACGGAAGTATGAGGGACCATTCCGAGTGAAGAAGAGAGTGGGGGAAGTTGCTTATGAGCTGGACCTTCCACACCATATGCACATGAAGCATCTGGTTTTTCACATGATCAATTGAAGAGATGCAGACTTGATGCTGATCATCCAGAGAGAGCTGAACCACTAAGAGGACTAGTTGGGATTGTGGACAAGCCATATTTGGAGTTGGAAAATACTATGAGCTTTAGAACTATAGGGATTGGTTGCCACATGAAACGGGAATTTCTTGTCAGATGGAAGAATGCACCGAAGGAGGAAAGCTGGGAAATGAAGGACTCACTTTGGAGATGGAAAAATAAGATTGAGAAGTATGATAGGAAGCTACTAAGGAGGTCAGGATTGTCGAGGGTGACAATGATTTCGAGTGGGGGAGGATGTAACGCCCTGCGGTTGGCGAGTCGCCCGGGTGCCCTCCCATCGTGCAAAGTAGCGAAATATGTGAAGGCGTGAGGCAACCAAGGGCGAGGTGTTATATTATGTGGGTGAGTTGGCCGTTTCATGTTTATACGGGTGAGTTGGATAACTTGCACTGTGGACCAACCGAAGGCGAAATGACAAACAAAGAAGTAAAGGGTGGGTGGTCTCACGCCATGAGCGAGCCAACCTACACGAAGTTGAGTTAAGTTGTATGGTCGCGGGGGTTGGAGCATGAATGGTGGGTTGGCCAGGTGGCATGACCCTCATTCCAAACCTTATATATATGCAGAGGAGACTTAGCGTTGAGACATCACATTCGACTTCAATCATTCGGTCTAAAGGTGCGAGCGAAGGGTAGTAAGGCCGCAACGAGGTGCAGCTCTATGCGCCCGCTCACCGGGTGAGTCTACACGAACTTGGCACGAGATTGGAGTTTGGTTGAAGGCGTGGGTGGAGGGCGTGTGTGGGCGCCCGCCCACCGAATGTTTGAACGAGTTTTGGTTGTGACTTGGGTGAGGGTCGTGCACAGCCATGCCCGCTCGACTTGGCAATAAACTTGTGTGTATTGAACGGTAGGAGGGTGAGACCACCGTGTGGGTGTGCACGAGGTGGGCGCCCGACTTGGTTGTAACGCCGGTGGAGCCTAGCTCTTGGTCATTGTAAAATTCTTCATACATATATAATAAAATATTCTTGTTTGCATATGAATGTGTTCTCTTGCTACTTCATGGATGTCTTATGATGTTTTATGATGTTTATAATGTTAATGGATTCTGCACATTAATGTTATGTTATTCATGAATGAAGATGAATGTTAAGGCGTAGTTCATAAAGTAAGATAACAATGGAACATGTTAATCACTTAGGCGGTGCCGCACCCCTGCCAATTAATGAAAAAAGAATTGGGGGCATGATAGGGTGGGTTGGAAGGGACCGTGGGGGTGAGTGGG
>APFE030430527.1:0-12404 GCA_000404065.3 Pinus taeda
CCTTGATGCAAACCCTAGGAAATATTCCCTAGTCTTACTAAATATGCCCATGTTTACCTAATAAATAAAGAGCATATATAATAAGCCCTAATATTTTCCAATACATGCCAAATAATGAAAAAAACAATAAGCTACATGATGTCCTAGATCCATGAAAAAACCTCAAATAAGATTGTTATGAAAAACATGTATATGTTAAAAAAAAATTAAAATTGTTAAGAATGGAGATCAATTCTCAAAGAAAATATTGCATCAACTTGTAGAGGAGGTCGATAGATTTCCAATGAGTAGTCACAGACCTCCTAATTCCTTACCATTGAAGAGATTTTGACTTTTAAAATCTGCATATGTCAAAAATAACAAGAAAATTGCAAGCCAACTTAAGTAGGCTTACATGTGAAGACATGAACATTCAAGACATGTTTGTTTAGAATGAGGAAACAAGTATAAATATAGTTCTAGGATAGTTCATTGGTTGAAAAGATTTGGCTGAGATACAAGGAAGAAAATCAAGTTCGAGGAAGAAATAAGAAGGGAAGAAGAAGAAGAAGAATAACTTCACGAAGCTAAGGAGGATGAAATTTGAAGAGAAGCTAAGAATATTATCTGTGTTTTGGGTCTGTTTTATGTTTGAAAAAGGTTTTTTATTTGTTTTCAGACCTCTTAGAGGACCTACACTTTGGCCTATAACTTGGCCCTACCACAAACCTGTAATTTGACCTAAAAAATCGACCCTTTTAATTGCAAAAAATTGGCCTTGTGAAGACCTTAAGTCACAGGCTTTAGACTTGATACATTGTGTCAGACTTTGGATTAAAAAACCTAGGGCTAGTTATTTTATACATTGGTGTCATCTTAAAGCACATTTGCAAGCCTACAACTAAACATGTGGTGACATTTTCTAAAGACAAATTTCAAGCCAGTTGTAACACTTTCTTGTGGACCTTTGTTGGTGACACAATAATGGAATTGTTGCAAAATTCAGATCTATTCACTTCATATTTATTTCAGACCTAATTTCAACCTTTCTACAAGATCTAGAACAAGTTACAGACTTTGGATCATTTGTTAGAAACCTAGAAGACCTAGTACTGAATTTTGAATAATATTGAAGCTACAACAAGGCAATAGATCTAGTACCCTTGTGGAAGATTATAAAACATTCCTTGAGAATTATTGAATAATTCCATCAAGGTTCTAACATTGTTGACTTATTAGAAGACATCCTTAAAGGCCACAATTGAAGAATTTGAAGAATTGTCATAAAATTGCGTAGACTTGATTGCATACATTAGACATCAAGAGATTTGTTGAAAGACTCCTTAAAAAACTTATTAGAGATCATTTTGAAGATTAGTCCTTAAAGACTAGAAGCATAATTTGATGCTTGTTTGAATTTTGAACTTGGACTAGATACTGGAGTAGCTCTTTGAAGTATCTTGGAGCATATTTGATATACATCTTAAAGTGGATTTGGAGTTGTCTTGGGGATTTTTTTGGGAATATCTTGGAGATTCATCTAGAAGCCTATATTACCTTGGGAAGTATCTTGTGGCAAGAATTTTTGAAGACCTATTGTAGACTCTTGTAGAAGCTAATCTTGGAGGAATTCTTGAAGTCCTCTTGAAGCAACTTATTGAAGGACCTTGTAAGAATGGCATGCAAACCTATTGAAGACACCTTGAAGCATTGTTGAAGCTAATATTGGAATCTCATGATGCATTATTTAAAATCCTCATGGAGTAACATTGGAGAAGTTTGTTTGGATATAATGAAGATTCTTAGATACACCTACTATGGTTACTAAAGTTGTCATTGATGTACTAAGTGTTGTGGAGGTTAATTGAGGGCATTGTTGAAGGAAATTTTAAAGATTTTATCAAGACTTTTTGTAGAATATATTGGAAGCCTTGAAATATTACTTGTACCTATCATGAAGAAGTAGAGGGTTGGAGCCCTAGAAGATTGAAGTCCTCAAGAAGACCAGGTTGGAGCATAAGCCAAGGTAGAGGGTTGGAGCCCTAGAGGATTGGAGTCCTCAAGTTGACCAAGTTAGTGATTAGTGAAGTACTTGACGGAGCCTGGTTGAAATGAATATTACAGTCTTCATCTAGGGTTGGAGCCATGAAGAATCATAGGCATGATTGTACTAATTAGAACTTGAATTATTGTAAAAGGGGATTGGAGTCCTCGTTATTCTGATTAATACAATTATTTATTTGTTGTTCATTTTGTGGTTTGTTTTTAAGTGTTCTTAACTCACATGAAGTAACATTTGTAAAATAAATACTAACTCACCCCCCTCTTAGTATTTCCAACATATGACACTTGAAAATAAGCTCAAAATACTGAAATTGTACATACTAAAAACACCACTTGTTACAAGAAGAGAGGCAAAACGACACTTGAATATACAAAAGAAAAAGCAAAAAGTGACACTTGAGAAACTTACCTAGAAAAACATTGCAAGTGGAATCCAAAGCTTCATGTACCTATGAGAATGGCTAGAGCTCCAATGAAAAGCCTGAGAATGAACTATATGATCCTTTCTAATATAGATTAGCTCTCACAAGATTAGGGTTATGGTTTCGGGTTCACATGCCTAAAATCAAGGAGGGAATGACACATGTTGGAATATAAAAAATATAAACTTGTGCCAAACTACTTGATAGGAATGTGCACCTCCTATTTTCTAGGAGTGCACAATTGACTAATTCTGGGGGACTGAAAATCATCATCCCACAATTCTTTATTGCAATCACTACTAGTAATATAAATATCAGAATCATTGAGGGGAAGAACTGGCGAAACAAATCCATTAAGCATGTCAGGAAAGCGAGTCAATGGTGAAGAGAAAAAGGAAATATCAAGTGGGAGATCATCTACAACAACTGATTCCTGTTCACAATCTAAGGTCCACATAAAATCATCCTAAGAGATACCATGAATATCTTATTCTTCAACATCATTTTGAACTTTATCCTCATAATATTTGAAAAAGGATGATAAAATAGGATGATCGAGTGAATCAAGTTAAAGAGAATCAGAAAGAGTAGCTGATGGAGAGGAGTTATATCTTGAAGAAACAAGATCATTAATCAAATTAGATTCAAGATTTAAACATGGATCTAAATTTTGATTATGAGGTGAAGATGGACATGGGATTAGATCAACAACCTGATATTCAAGTTTTCCAACCTCAAATTTGGTACATGGGGCTGCCTCATTTGAAAATTACATGAGAGAAGTTGAAGAGTCACAAGAAATATCAGACCTTCCTTTGAAACTTTATGTGATCCAAGACCAATAAGATTTGGGATACTTGTAAGAGATTCAGATTCAAAAGGATTCAAAGAAATGTGCACTAGATATTGAAACTTCTCTTTCATAAAATCCCAATCTATGTCTTCCTTATAAAATTCATAACAAAAGTGAAGAAAGAGATCGAGAAAAGCTTCCAAAGATTCATAGAATTTCATCCTAATACGAATAATTTTCTTATATACACTTTTATAATCATACCTTTCAAAGGCTTGGTGAAGATCCATGGCAAGTTGTTCGAAAGAGTGGATAGAAGCAATTGGTAATGTATACCACCACTATTTAACATGGCCTTCAAGAGTTAGAATGAACAAATCATAAGCAACATCTTCATAATTAACCTAAAAAAATCACAAAATTCAAGAAAGTAGAGGGTGTGCTCAAGGATGGTTGTTTCACCCCGCCATTAAACTTTAGATTTGACAAGTTATGAATTATTCATGGGGGGAATTTCAGATTTTCAACTCTAGAAAAACATCCCTGGGTTATGATTTGGGAGGAAGCCATTGAAGATGAAAAATTGAAACCGTACTTCACATTCTCATCTTGTCATTTGGACCTACTTCTAGCGCCAACTGTTGAATGTGTTGGAAATCCGTCAACGAGGAGGATCTCCTCGATGTGAAATCCAAATTATACATCACACCATTTAGAATAGGAGCCCCAAACAAAACTACAACCAATTGCCAAAACTGTGATCTCAAAGATGTCCCTTGGCTACAATTAACACATAAGAAGACATATGCATATCTTTGGTAAAAACAAGTAAGTAAACTTTGTGTAATGTCAGTTGGAATGCATAAGAATTTATTTCATGCAAAGGGAAAATAGTGAGTCTCTAAAAGAAAAGTAATAATAATATCCTAGGAGAGATGTATGAACATCTAAAGAAATGTTATTTAACCTACAAAATAGTTCACAAGATAACAATGATCATGAAAGAAAATACAACACATGTCCAACAAGAAACATACTAAGTTAACGAAATAGTTCATTGACAAAGCATGAATGAAATAACATATAAATAATGGTCTTACAACATCCATAATACATGCATGAAAGTGTGTTGGATCTGAGAGCTTTTGATCACTAAGTGAAATTTCTAAACATACAATAGAATGATATGACACTAGCTGCAATAGTGGAACGTGAAGTTACTACTTGCTTCTCCAAAGAATGATACTCCTATACTAGACTAGAGAAGCGAAGGCTGCCATTCTCAAGTTCCATGCCCTTTGTTTGAGTTATGAGGGCTTATTTATAACAAATGGGATGACCTTTCATCTCCCCTTGTTACTTTTGAGTTCCCCTTATGACCCTTGGACTTCTTTTGTCTTTATTCTAACTAATGACTCTTCATATCCCACATTTGACTCTTGGAATTCCATTTACATTTACATTTTTATTATTTTTCTAAATATAACAAGAAAACCTCTTCACATAGTACAAAATTGTGGCTAGAGCCTAATAAGACAAAATTTTGACATTATGCTTGAGTTTGAGGAAACTCTAGCTCAAAAACTTCCACTTGGAGTTCGATTGTAACATATTGGTACCAAGCATTATATTGTGCTTTTATGTCCTCAAACTATGATGGAAGATTTGGCTTATATATGACTCTTTCCTCCATAGCATCCAGATACATAGTTTTTGTGTTGGAAATCTTTGAGCACTACTAAAAGAAGGGGGGGTGAATCAGTAGTGTGATCTTCTTAACAATTTTTTCCTTTAATTACTTTTCTTACTGAATCACACATACATTCACCAACAACTCATTAGATTATCCATGAATATAACATATAAGAAACTAAATCATAAACCATGTGAGAAACATAAACAAAATCAACACATCAAAAGCACATCCACGCAAGAGACAAAAAAATTATGGTGGAAACCCTTCTAGGAAAAAAATCACTCTTGCTACTACTACTCTACTCTGAATTTCTATTATTTCAAGCAATTGATATTTTACATAGGTGGCTGAATACCATCAACATGGAGACTTGACCTCATATATAAAATTATAACATTGATCAACTAGGAGACTTGATACTACTAATCAGTTTGGAAGACTCTGTCCTCTACGGATCTCTACGAATTACCATCTACTGAAGGCCACCACGATTAGTCAATCCTCGCCCAATTACCATTGGACTATCCAACCACCATTGGATTGAGAAACTTCCTCCTTTCGATGAAGCTTCACCATCGCCGCTCCTCTCTCATGAAGTCACTTCTCCTCTCCACTATGCAGACCTTCTTGATGTATTTTCAAACTAGATCCCAAGACATTATGCTCAACAAGAAATGATCTCTTCATACATGCTCCCAACAGTAAGATCTCATCATCAAATATAAGATAAACAAGTAAAATTGTGGCCACATAAAAACTGAATACATTTAGATCCTCAGAACAATAAGACACTACATAATACAAATAATAACACAAGACACATGGATATGTGCTACATGCATCAACAACTCCTGCAAAAGCAAGTGTAAGAATCGCCAAAAAAAACTCCACGAGCAACATACAAAACTCATCAAACCAAACTCTACACCAGCATATACAAATAAGATCTACTCTAAACATATGATTCAAATATGGACATTAATCAGTCATAAACACTCATGGACTGAAGAATCTAGGTTCTACATAATATCTGGAGCATCAACACTCAATGCAACCTTCTCTTCACACATGTGCTCAACCTCTAACATCAACCCCAACCACAAAGCTCAAAATGCATGAATAGAAAACATGTAAGGTGAAATTGAGCTTGGAGCTAGGACCAATCAATCCTCTAAGGTCACTACTAGTGCACTAAATGCATTCACATCATGAGAGGACCTTTTCAAACCATTCGGAACCTTTTTCACTAATTCTAGAAGCCTTTGGGAATTTCCATGCTAATTAACTTTTGAACAGTGTGAGGAATGCAAAGCTTTTCTCGTCAAAACCCATAGTCTCTCCCTTAGCACTACTTTGCATGCATATTTAGCATCCTAGAGCTATATACACTCACAAAATCCTATAAGTTAGCATCCAGATCCTCCTAGTTTCTCCCATAGGCTTATGAACCTGCGAATATTGATAGAAATGAGTGAAACCTTCAATCCTTCAGCTCATGACCTTTGCCACCTATTGGATCACCTTTCGCTACATCTGTACTAGCATACAAACCTTTGACATAGCCTCTGACACCTATAAAAGAAGATAAAACAAGCCTCCCAAGTGTCACTGCCAAGTTGACCTAGAAGGGCCAACAAACAAGGTTGCCAAGTATGCCAGCAAGTCCTCCAATCTCCATCAGACCTATGACCAAGATGTAGCACATCTGAAGAAACTATGCAATCTCTATTGCAACCTCATCAAGCCATCACATCACTACAACAAGTCTCCTCATAGGCATAGACATGAAGGCCTAGTGAAGACATAATTGACAAGCTCAATTAGTGTTCCATGAATAATCTCAATCACATGGCTCTTTGATCATCACACGTAGCAACCTCCTCAACCTAAAGAAACATCAAAAAACCATAATGACATGTCCATCAATGAAAATTCTAACTCCTCCACTACTAACATGCTACAACAAGCTCCATCAACGCCATCACATGATCAATCATGCCAACAAGTGTGTCATCATCAATAAGATCAACATCAATACAAACACATACTGACACACCATGGTCCATCAATCTCCAACATGTCGTTGACATAAGTGTATGGCCTCAAGAGTTGACATAAATTCCAACATAATCATCTCACTGTCAATACATAATGCCAACCAATAGGACATCCATCACACATGATCATGACCATGGCATTGTTGACATCAATGAAAACAAAACAATGGAAACATTTCAAACCTGATTGAGCTTCATTCCATAATAGGAACAACTTCATGTTTACCTTGGCAGGTTTGACTACATACAGTTGCATCTTTTCCCTTGTGATATCCAAATATTTTATAGTAGTAACTTGCTTCATATTTTTCATGTATTCTTCTATTTCCCTCCTAATAGCATTTCCTCCTATTGTCTCTGCAAATGCTCCAATAGAAGGAATATTGCGTGTTCTAACCAAGGAATCCAAACTATGATACAATCCTACATAGGCAATTATAATGTTGGCCGCATATGTACAAGGCTACTTATTACTCTGTAAAAGCATTAAAACCTCAACCTTTTCCAATTCTTCTTCCTGTCTAGTTTTTCTGGCCAATCCCGACGATGCATTCCTGTACTCAATGCCCCATTCCAAAATCAAGCTGATGGTTAAGTGAATCACCTTCATAACTATCACATTTTCTCGTGATCACTTTTGCATGTCATGCAAGGCACTGCCGCCTTATTCAGAGTGATAATATCTGCATAAGTTGTCTCATAGTGTCTCCTAATGATTAAATTTCATCATATATCTCTACTTATAGCTCCTTCAAGTGAGAATCAATGGAAGACAATATTTTATTCTCAACCTAGAGATGATCAATCTATTGCCTTGCAATTATTAGTTCCTTTTCTAATTTCATATTCTCCTCCGTCAATAAATTTGTATTTACATTTGTATCTCCCACAAAGTCTAATTTTGTTGTTGTGACTATTCTCAAATTCCCCCCAGTATTGGTCACAATCACCTTCTCTATATGAATGAAAGTAGGATGAAACAGGTCATTAGGAAAATCCTTTCGCCTTTCCTATACTATTATACTTTTAGTTAATCAAAGGTTAGGTTGGAAATATCCATGACCATGTAATCATCTAGAGGAGATATTCCCATTTCGCTGAATGGGGTGTGGCCACCTATAAGAGAAGGTGAAGGTTGTCTCCTGACTTGGTCTGTAATGGGCACAATATCAATCTCCTCCTCCCACTCAACCTCCATGTCTTGGGCTTATATCTACTCCTCAATTTCTTGCGCAGACTCTTCATATTGCTTTTGCTTGAATTTCTCATCTTCTAGTTGTTTATGTTTTTCTTCCTCAAGATGTATTTGTGTTTCTTCTTCTTATTCCTTCTTTCTCAATTCTTCCTATGACTATATATCTTATCTTTATTTCCTTTCTTTTTCTTCTTTTTGTATCATTTCTTCCTCTTGCTTTCGTTCCTCCTCTTGCCTCTTCTATTCTTGCTATTGCTTTCTTTTCAATTCTTCTAATTGCTTTCTTCTCTTTTTTGCTACAATGAATGCTCTCAGGATAATATGATATTATTTGCACTTGTAGCTCCACTTTTCTTCTTGATTATGCACAACCTTCCTCTTCTACTTGATACTGAGTGGAGTGCGTACCTCCTATTAATTTCCATCCTAAACAACAACCTGCTAATGTTTGTACTAGAGATGTCTTCCTCTTTTCTTGGTGCATGTGGTCTTGAAGCATTATAATTAAAATTCTTCATCTTCTCTTCCTCTATCTTGGAAAAATATTGATAAACCTAGGTGTTGATAGTGATAGAAATTTCCAATAGGGAAGGGGGTCTCCGTGATGTGAAGTCCCAATTATACCCCACACCATTTGGAGTAGGAGCCCCAATCAGGATATATCCAGTTGTCAAAAATGGTGGTTTTAAAGATAAGCCTTGGTTACAACATACACATAATATGAAATATACATGATTTTGGTGAAAGCAAGTGCATGAAATTTGTGCGATATCAAGTGTAATGTATAAAAGGTTCGCTCACATCCTGGGAAAGAGTTGGCTCCTTAAAAGAAAGTAATAGTACATATTTTAGAAAATACACATGAGTATCATTACTTAATTTGCAAACTAGTTCACAAGCTAACAACGAGCATGATAATATAAACAACATGCATTCAATAAGATACATAATAAGGTTAATAAATTAGTTCATTAAAATTAACATAAATGAAACCACACACATCACAAATATAAAAATAATAGTCTTACAATGTTCACGACATATGCATGAAAACATGTCAGCTCTAAAAGCTTCTCATTATAAAGTGAAGGTTCCAAGCATACAATTACATTGATGTAGCACTAGCCCCAACAATGGAACATGAAGCCAACACTTGCTTCTCCAAAGAATGATACTCCTCCTATGCTAAAATAGAGAATCTAAGGCTCCAAAACTTAGTCTCCCAAGCCTCTTTGGTTCCAAGCCCTTTACTGAGTTATGAGCATTTATTTATAATAAGTGAGATGACCCTTCATATCCCTTTGTGACATTTTAACTTCCCTCGTGACTCTTTGAATTCTATTATCTTTTCCTAACAAATGAATTTTCATATTCCACAATTGACACTTGGACTTCCACTTACTTATTTTATTTCAAATACAATAATACAAAAACCCATATGAGACAAAATGGGTAGAGCCTACTAAGAAAAAATAAAAACATTAAGCTTGAGTTTGAGGAAACTCTATCTCAACAAATTCAATTTGTAAATATTCAATTACATAGTGATGCCAAGATTTTTATTGTATGATGGTCTCCTCAAACTTTGTAAGAAAATTAGGCTGATAGCAGACTCTAACTTCCATTGCATCTAGGTAGATAGTTTTGGAACCGGTTTATGACTCGTTCTTTAATAAGAAAAACATAGTATTGATCTTATCAGGGACAACAAGATACTTATGTATGATGTGTCTATTAATATATAGGTCTTCTTTGGTAGAAATCCACATCGGCTAGTCCCACTATTCCAAAACTTCTTGCCTGGCCGCATTTCTTCCCTTCACCTCTTTAAATGTCCCAAATGAATGTATCTTATGATATTTTACTAGGGATTCCACACTATTGTATAACCGTGCATAAGAAGATAAGATGTTGGCTGTGAAATGCTGAGTTGTTTATTAATTTTCATAAGCATTTCAACTTTAAATTTCTCCAACTCAGCTTATTGTCTTTCTTTTTTAGCCAATTGTGATAATGCACCTCTATACTTCATTCCGCTTTCATGAACTGTAGTGATAGTTGCATGAATTACCTTTATATATTTTCCATTCTATCATGATTTATTTTGCATATCATTCAAGGGGACAAATTCTTTAAGCACAGTGACCAACTCCTCATAAATATTCATCATAGTGTCGCCCAATGCTTGCACTTCACCATATATGGTTGCCTGGAGATATTTCAAGTAAACATGTGTGGGAAACAACTTTTGAGTTTCTTCTTAGATTTGTTCTATCTATTGTCTCGCAGCTTCCAAATCCTTTTCCATTTGTTTATTTTCTTCCATTAGATAATATGTGTTTTCCTTTGAAGCTTCTGCAAAGGCCAAGTTAGCTGTGGCAATGGTTTGAGAATTCTTTTTAGTATCTGTGAAAATCACCCTTTCTATGTTAATGAATCTAGGATGTGTGAGGTCATTGGGAAAATATTTCTTCCTTTCTTGCACAATTATTCTCTAAATCTCATTAAAAGTTAGGCTAGAAATGTCCATGATCGGGTCCTCATCTAAAGGAGAAATTTCTCCTTCATCACTTGGAACTTTCCCGTCTGTAGGAGGATGTAGAGATTGAGAGATGATAAGTTCTATACTGGGCATAAGATCAACATATTGTTTCTAATTCCCTTGTTCTACCTCCATGTCTTGGAAAACTATTAGCTCTTCAATCTCTTAAGTAAGCTCTTAGTCATGCTATTGTTTACTCTCTTCTTCATATAGTTGATTATGTCTTTCTTCTTCTGCTTGCTTCAAAATTTCTTTTTCTTCCTCCTTCCTTCTTAATTCTTCTTCTTGCATCCACCTTTCTTCCTATTCTTCCTTTTTCCTTTTCTCTTATTCCTGCCTCTTCTACTCTTCTCACTTTTGATTCCTCTTTTTCTCAACTTCCATAGCCATTTTTAGAATAGATGGATCTGCTTTGAACTTCCGACATTTCTCCTTTGCTCGGATGTGAGCAACCTTCCTTTTATATTTAATACTCACTAGGTTATGCTCTACTGGTTGCCTTTCTTCCAAAGTAGTGTCCTTTTTTAGAGCCACATGGGAAGTCCCTGCCTGGCTACTTGGTGTGTGAGGCCTAGAGGCATTATATTAGTTCTTGATCTTCTCCTCCTTTGTCCTAGAGTACGTCCCACATGACAAATTAAAATTCAACTTGACACAATGCTGATTGCAATACCTCTGGGATCATACTAATGATAATTAATCATGCTAAACCTGAAGTTCTCCAACTATTTGCCTTCAACTTATACAACCTTCAGGTTCTTAATTTGGTAGGATCCCACCTGCAAAGGAAAGTTAGGGTAGGGCGATTTCCTTTTCCTTTGCAGTATTGTTAATAAGCCCATGGAAAGATGATATGCAACCTCTTGTATGGCTAACTTATCTGTGGCATATATCAGTAACAAATGTGATGGCTTTTGGTAGCCAAACACCCTAGGGTAAGTTCCATCTAGCGAAGAAATCCAATTAGAAACTTTTTATATCGAGTTCATCACCTCACGGGACATGCAAGGGGGTTCTTCTTCAAATATCATCCGGTATAAGAATATTAAGAAGTAGTCAGCCAAATTCTCAATGAATTCCTTGTAGCTGCACTCTGCAATTAGTTTGCAATGAATGTGAACATGAGGTTCCTTTGGTATCCACTTCCAATCCATGCCAGGAAATAATTTTTTCACATATACTATCCAACAGGTATCTAGACATGTAGAATTTAGCTTGCTTGCCCTTATGTTGATTCTTTGTATTTTTTTCATTAATCCTAAGTTTTTGAGCCAAAAGGTTGGACGAATTAAATATCTTCCCCTCTGTGACAATCTGATGCAACTTGTAAACCCATCCTTTAGGGAAGGACTCAATATTCTTTTTTCCATATATTTGGCAACATAACACTATCAGGTACTGAAACACCCTTCTAAGGGATCTGGTCTTGTAAGTTGATCCAGGTGGATTGTTATGAAACCAGCTCAAGAAAAGATAGAAAAGATAGATCAACGCCTTAGAATTCAACCTCTTCGAGGGGGAAACTTCCTTTACATTAAATAAATGAAAAATTCTTGGATGATTCAAATGATAAAACCTCCTTTCTATATATAGGAGTCTAAGGAGTCACAATATAACCCAGTCGTCCTAACAATAATAATATAAAGCCACAAAAAT